>CM008341.1:8430545-8448007 GCA_002525835.2 Ipomoea batatas | reverse complement strand
AAAAACCTAAAATTTTTAGCTAAGCTAATAAAACTTAAGTTCGCAGACTGTGTTACAAGCGAGTTTTGGTCCTTATAGGACCTTAAAACTTTTATCAAATGATTGATGGCCTTGCCGAATGTGTACAAGTCGACATCTGAATGAAACAACTTGCAAATCACATGAGTCTTTTTCTTCTTACTGAAGTCCATTGACATTTTCCCCAACTGAAGGTATATATCCATCCTTGTCCTTTTGACCGGTTCATCAGTGGGTATCCTCCCAACTGAACTGATGTTCATGAGAGGCATTCTTTTGTCGTCTACTTCGATCAGGATGAATATCACACTGGTCATGACCTTATATATCCTGAAGCACTCCAAAACGAACCTCGAAATATAAGAAGAAGGAAAATAATAAACTGTAAAAACAATGCAGAGGAAGATAACTGTAGAAACTATGCAGAGGGAGACAAACCAAGACAATAAAAAGATAAAGGACAATGAAGTTAAGAGCTCGAGAAGCACAGGTCTCAAGGCTATCAACCTATTACCCTACCCACTATTTTATTATTAATATATATTTATAAATATAGACGGCAGCGGTGGTGGTGAGGAACGGCGTTGGTGGCGTGCGGCGGTGAGTGGTGGCAGGTCTGAGATCTGCAGAGGGAGCTGACGGAGTAGCTACGTTTGGGAAGTTTCTACGGTAGTGGAAGGCGTAAGGATTGCTGCTATGGTGGAAGACAGAGGTGTTGCCGCGGTGGCGGACGACTGAGATGCGGTGGAGGTGGAAAATGGCCGGTGACGAAGAGGAGAAGAAGACGGGGAGAGGGAGACGATAGGAAGATGAAGAGGAAGGGGCGGTCGCCGCCGTCGTTAAGCAATCGATGGCGGCGGCGACCGCCAAAAATAGGGGAAGAAGACGGAAGTTGCAGAGGCTATTCCTTAGGGTTTACTATTTTGTTTTTGTGTTTTTCATTATTATTATGTTTATGTTTACCGTTTTTTACTTTAATTACTATTATGACTTATTATTATTATATTTGATACAGCAAAATACGGAAAGACTGCTGTATTATCTTCGGATCGGGTACAAAGTGCAATACCCTAATGGAGACCGAGCTACGTGACAGTGGGTCAGAGGCTCCCGGTCTCTTTAGCTAATATGTTCAAGGAAATAGCCAAAAGTCTTTCTGCCTGCATTAAATGCTCCTTTATAGCGGTGCTCGACGACGTTTCCGGTCTTCCGGCATGCGGGACGCGTGGCGGACATGCACCAGTCCCTCTACTGCTCCAGCGTGCTTGCGAACTATATGGGCGCGAGGTCTCATGTTCGAAACCCTGCGAAAGTCCTTTTCTGCGGACCGGGCTCGGGTCTACCTGGGAGAACAGACCGGGATGACAATCGTACAAGCGATCATTCTTCTTCCGTATGTACGGACAGGGAGACCGGGATTTATCCCTATCAACTAGCCCCCCAGTCCGGACTTTTACGACCTCTGGAAGAGAAAGTTCGGGCTATCTTATTGGTTCCGGGTTGCTCCGTTGACTGTCTGAGGGGCAACGTCAGCGTGCGTCAGCCCTAGCACCTGCGTGTCGTGCTCTCGTGGACCTCGGAATTTGGGCCTAGGCTAGGCCTAGACCGCGGGAATCGAAACGCCGGCCTTCTCACTCCGCCAACTATAAAAGCGCCATCCCTACGCCCTTTTCCTTTCTACGGAAAAACTTAAACGAGAGCTTCCCAAGCCATCAAGATTTCCCGAGCTGAACATCGTTGATTACGACGCGTTTCCGACTCATTTTCAAAAGGTAATTCTCTTTGCCTGTCCTCGCATATACTCTTGTCTCGTGGTTTTAGGCGGTTTCGGGTCCCGGGCTGACCTTAGTAAGACGCCTCCCTGTCCTTGCTAGGTGCAGCCATGAGCGGATCGGATAGCCAAAACCTGTCCTACCACAGCTATGGCGGCTCAGTCGAGATCGGATCGTTCACGGTCTCGACTTACAACTCCGACATCAATGCCATAGACGTCTATTCTGGAGAAACCGAGGGCTCCATTCGGGCTCACGACCAACTGATGGCCGAGGATGACGAAGCGGACTCCCGACCTGTCACGGAACCCCTATCCACGGAAGCAGGACCCTCAGGTCGAGGGAAGCCTGCCCCTACCATTCATGGTAGAGACTGGTTCGCCGGTTTACCGGTAGACTCTACTCCCCCGGAGGCCGCCAGCAGGATCCGTCTGGATAACAGCGGCCTGCGGCGACATACCAGCCTCTTAACGCGTGGTGAGATCGAAGAGATCTCGACCTTGCTGACCGGGGTCGTTAAGTTCGACACCCGACGATCGCTGGGAAATATCATAGACCGGACGACCGGGGATTGGCTCGGGATGCACTGGGATTCCATCAAGGCCCCGTTGACTTTCCCATTCCACCCCTTCTTGCTGGGCTTTCTGAGGTACTACGGGGTTCTGCCCGGGCAGATCGCCCCGAACGCCCACCGTACCCTAGCGTGTTTCCCGCAGATATGCGCTCGCCACGGCCTCTCCGCGTCACTGGATCTCTTCCGCCACCTGTTTTTGGTCCTGGCTCTATCACCCAAACACGGGGGCGGCGTCCTATGCATACAATCTCGCGAGCACTTCTGTAGGATTCTACATCTGCCCGAGAACAATAGAGGCTGGAAGGATCGGATCCTGTCGGTCAAATACCCTTGGCCTCTACCGGTCGACAGAGAGTGGCTGGTCTTTGCAACAGAACACAAGCGGCCCAAGAAAAGCCAATCCCTCGATGATGCGGCCGTAAAGGTCTCGGCCGAGGAGTACGAGTATGAGATCTTCCGATCTCCCGAGGAGTATCAAAAGGCGAACTTGGAGCCCCCCAGATACGACCTACCGGAGAAATACATGCCCCAGAGGGCGGCGGCGACGGTAGCCGTCAGGCCTCCGCTTCCGGAGGCCGGTTCACGAGGTTCGTTGAGGTCGAAGACCTGAGGTCGTGACTCGGTGACTGGGAGTTAATCCCTTTTGTGTTTTTGGTTTTCAGGCACTATGAGGAGCTTCCCGGTCTCCGCCCGTCCACCAACCCCGGCGAAGAAAATTAGCCTCGGGTCCAAGAAGGTCGTGCCCGTGAAAATGACGGACCCCAGCGCCGAAGCCCTGGTCCCTACCGGGCTGCCCTTGGCCACCACGCATCCCTCCAGCCTGAGTGGCGATCATGGTGAGGCCCGGACTACCAAGCGCGGGAAGGAAAAAGAGGCCGAGGTCGAGGAGGTCGCACTGGCGAAACGCTCTCACCGTGACGGGTCCGGGTCTACGACTACGGTGATCGACGTGCTAATGAAGCACGGGGATGAGCCTCCCGCAGCTCTGCTATCCAGGATCTGCGCCGCAGCCCCGCCTCCGGAGAAGACAAGCGGATGGTCGACCGCTTTGGTCGGGGAGCGCATCGCCTGCGACCTGATTCAGGTAACCGTGAACTTATTCTACCGCGCTTGTTTTATCGACCTCAGCTGCTGACCGGTAGTTATGCAGATGGCTCACTCTGCCACTGATCTCTTCGCCCGGGCTAAAGATGGGGACGAAATCCACCGCCGAGAAGTGGCGCCCCTTAAAAAGTCCCTCGCCAAGCGGGATCAGAGGATCAAGGAGCTCGAGGGCAAGCTCAAGACGGCCGAGGAGACCGGAGAAGCCGTTCTCGCAGCAATCTCCCGAACTCCGGTCGGGGAGGACCTGATGTACGAGTTCGGCACTTGGGCCTTTAACAGCGGGCGAAGGGCGATGCAGAACGACGTCAGGACCGCCCTGGAGGTAGCGATGGATGAGGCCGACCTTCCGAATATCCTGGCCGTCCTCCCGGAGAAAGTGCCCGATCCTGGTCCGACCCCGTTCTCCTCGGTCCCGGAGGGGCGTAACCTGCCGGTCCCCGTTGTTGAGGTTTCCGCTGGACCATCGGCGGAGGTCGCAGCGACTGCTAGACCGACGACGGAGCTGGGGGCGACTCCAAGCGCCGGACCATCGGCGGAGGGCGACGCTGCGCCCGGGGTCGAGCCACCGAAGAAGGCGGACTAAGCTTTAACCTAACCGAAACGAGCGCCAGGCCTCGATGTGCCGGGCACCTTACTATTTTGACGGCCTCGAGCCGATTAATAAACGTTCCGTTTTGCCGTGCGAATTAATTTTTACTTTGGCATTTTTCATTTTGCGCGTCGATATTAACTGAGGTCCGAAGACCGGTAACCGGGCACCTTGCTCTCACCATTAACGCACACTCCAGGAGAGGTAACGACTCAACCGATCTGTACTACATTCCCATCGACGTGAGTATGCGGGGTCCACTAGGGCGGCCGCGTAGGGCCAAAGGAAAACGGGGCACGCAGGCTCCCGGTCCTAGTATACTCTACGATACAAAGAAAAACGGGGCGCGCAGGCTCCCGGTCCTAACACAGTCTACTGGTAGAAATGGACCAAGTGCTGGGAGTTCCAAATACGGTCAACCGCTTTGCCGGTGGTGGTTTCTAGCAGATAAGTACCCGGTCGCACGACCGCCGAAACAACATACGGTCCTTCCCAATTTTGGGCCAGCTTCCCGCCCTCGAGCGGCTTGCTGGCCTGTCTCTCTCTCAACACGTAGTCTCCGACCTGGAAATAGCGGGGACGTGTCTTAGGGTCTCGGTACGCCTTCAGCTTCTTTTGGTATTCTTCGACCCTTCGGGCTGCAGCGTCCCTCCTTTCTTCTAAGGAATCTAACTCGGTGATCATCAAGGAGTCATTGCCGTTTTCGTCATAGTTCCGCTCTCTCGAGGTCGGTAACCAGGCCTCCACTGGCAGGCGGGCCTCAGCGTTGTAGACTAGCGCGAAGGGGGTTTCTTTCGTAGCCTCTCGGGGTGTGGTCCGGTACGACCATAGGATATACGGGAGCTCGTCCGCCTAGTTGCGTCCGCCCGAGTGCAGCTTCTTCTTAAGCCCTTCTAGGATGGTCCTGTTCGCGTTCTCGACCTGACCGTTCCCTTGCGGATACGCCACGGAAGACCAGATCGATCTGGTGCCGACCGTTGCCAGGAAATTCTGAAAATATTCACTTTCAAACTATTTTCCATTGTCGGTCACCAACTGGACACTCCAAAACGGGAAAACACGTTCCGCCATAGGAACCGGGCACACTGCTGGGAGGTGATCGTCGCCAACGGCTCGGCCTCTACCCACTTGGAGAAGTAATCCACGGCAACAATGATTAAGCGACGGCGCCCGGACAGTTGTGGAAAAGGTCCCAGAATGTCTATTCCCCACTTAGCGAACGGTATCGCGGTGCTGACCGGATGGTAAAAGGTGGCCGGTCGGCCCGGGACACGAGCATACAGCTGGCACGACTCGCACAATTTGGTCAGCGCTTCACAGTCCAGCTGGATCGACGGCCAATAATAACCGATGAGCATGATTCTTCTTGCCAGGGCCCGGCCCCCCTGATGAGCGGAGCACAGTCCGGAGTGTAGCTCGGTCATCACTAATTCGGCTTCAAAACGGGAGAGGCATCGCATCAGTGGCCCCCCATACGATCGTCGGTACAGGCGGTCATCCACGATCTGGAAACGGGGTGCCCGCAGCTTCACTTTTCTAGCCCTTTGGCCGTCCTCCGGTAACGTTCCGGTCTCTAAGTACTGCCGAAGGTCAGACAGCCATTCATCGGCGTTTGCCTCTATTGGGGCGACGGGCAACACGTCGATACAGGCGGTCGGGAGCTCCTCTATTCGGGCCACTTTAGAAATGTACTCCGGGGCTTCATGTGACAAACGGGAGAGCATGTCGGCGTCAGCATTTTCGGCCCGCGGGATGTGTTCGGCGACGCATGCGTCAAACGATCCCATTACTGATATCACGTGATCCCGGTACCAGGCTAAGCGCTCCCCCTTCGCCTCGAAGGCACCTGTTACTTGACCGACTACTAGGGCTGAATCAGTGCGGATTCTTACGCACCTGGCCCCGAGAGAACGGGCGCGACAAAGGCCGGCAACGAAGGCTTCGTACTCCGCCTCATTGTTGGTCGGTGAAAAAGGTAGCGACAGGGCGTAGTATACCTTGAAACCTTCCGGGCTAGTTAGGACTATTCCCGCTCACGCACCCTGCTTGCAGCTCGACCCGTCAGTCGCAATCTCCCACTCAGCTGAGGCGGGATCGGGGGTCAGTGGGGCGTGATCTCTTGCCGAATATTCTACCCCGAAGTCTGCTAAGGCTTGTCCCTTGATGGCCGGCCTGGGCGTATACTCGATCGCGAACTGGGTTAGCATCATAGCCCATTTGATTAACCGACCAGAGGATGTGGTTGCTCGCAGGATGGCATCCATGGGTTGATCGGTCAGCACACGGATTACGCGGCCTTGAAAATAAGGCGTAAGCTTCTTGGCGGTTATGTACAGGGCAAACACGATCTTCTCAAGCCGAGAATACCGGAGTTCAGGGCCTTGCAGGACGTGACTGATGTAGTAGACCGGGCGTTGGATCCCCTCGGGGTCGGTCCGGCAAAGCACCGCGCTAACGGCGCGATCGGACGCGGAAAGATAGACCTGTAACTCTTCCCCGGGTTCTGGTCTTGATAGCACAATCGGCGAAGCCAAATACTCCTTCAGGCTCTCAAAGGCCCGTTGGCAGTCCTCTGTCCACGCGAAGGCGGACGTCTTCTTTAACGTTTGGAAAAAAGGGTGAGCTCGTTCCGCAAGCTTCGAGAGAAAACGGCTTAGGGCGGCCAAACGGCCGGTCAACTATTGCACTTCTCGAACCGTGGCCGGCGGCCTCATGTCCACTATCGCTTTTACTTTTGCAGGGTTCGGCTCGATTCCTCTCCTTGTCATCATGAACCCGAGGAATTTCCCAGTCCGGACGGCAAATGTGCACTTGGCCGGGTTAAGCCTCAGCCGATGTCGCCTCATGATCTCAAAACTTCGTCGCAAGTCGGAGGCGTGGTCACTCATACTTTTGCTTTTCACCAGCATATCATCGATGTAGGCCTCCATGGACTTGCCAATCAGCTCTCCGAACAAGGTATTTACCATCCTTTGATAAGTAGCCCCCGCGTTGCGCAGACAGAAAGGCATCACCCGGTAACAGTAGAGGCCGTCCGGGGTAATGAATGCCGTTTTCGCCTCGTCCTCCTCGGCCATCATCACCTAGTGATACCCCTTAAATGCATCCATAAAGCTTAGCAGCTCGGCGCCCGCGGTTTCATCCACCATCTGATGGATGCTCGGGAAGGGGAACGGGTCCAACGGGCACGCCTTGTTAAGGTCGGTGTAGTCCACGCACATCCGCCAGGCCAGGGGCTTGGGGACCAGTACCACGTTCGCCAACCAATCCGGGTATTGGACTTCCCTAACATGTTCGGCTTCCACCAGGGATCTGGTTTCTTTTCTTACGAAGTCTCGCCGGTCAGAAGAGAGATGTCGTTGTTTCTACTTTACCGGTCTGGAATTTTGTCGGACCGCCAATCGATGACAGATGGTTCGGCGGTCTATCCCTGGCATGTCCTCCGGTCCCCACGCGAAGACATCTGAAAACTCGCGGAGGACACCAATAATCGCCGCTCTTAAATCCGGAGGCAGAGCCGCACCGATCTTGACCATCCGATATGGTCGGTCCGCAGTCAAGCTGACTAACTCGACGTCGTCTGAAGGTTCAGGTTGCTCGGACTGGGCGTCCTTGTTTTTGCTGATCGTGTTGATTCAGGAAGTGCTGGCGTCTTGCCTTTGTACTGCCCGGACGTAACATCGTCGGGCCGATTGGGGGTCTCCTCTCACCGTGCCCACACCCTCCGGTGTCTGAAACTTCATGCAGAGGTGCGGCATCGATATGATTGCGCCGAGCTGGGATATGCCCGGCCTTCCAAGAATGACGTTGTGGACACACGCCAGGTCCACGACGACGAACTCCATCATGACGCGGAGCAGTCTTGGGGTTGTCTCGACCTCGACGGGCAGGCGGACCACTCCCTCGGGATGGATCATCGCCCCAGTGAAGCCGGAGAGCGGGGTTCGGACAGGCATCAACTGAGACCGATCCAGCTGAAGCTTCTTGAAGACGTCTAAATACATCACGTTCACACTGGAGCCCATATCGACCATGACCCTTTGGACGTCGGCGCCATTGATGTCTTTGGTTACGACCAACGCTTCGGTAGCGCACTCAGAGCTACTCGGCAGGTCACGATCGGTGAAAACGATGGGCTCTAACTTCGTCCTCTTCTCTGGATTACTTTCTTCGACCAGAGCGACATGCAAATCCCGAGCCCAGTTACGGCGATCTCCGGCCGTGTCGCCTCTCTCGGGCCCTCCGAATATGACGTGTATTACTTGCTTTTGTGCTGTCACTGGGGGTTCCCGATCTAGGTCGGGGTCCTTGTCTTTCTTGTCTTTATCTTTCTTGAAATACTTTCTCCATCCACGGCGGTTCTTCTTCTTCTTCTCGGCAAACTGAGCCAATTCTCCGGTCTGCAGCAGGTCCTCAATCAGGCCCTTTAGCACGTGACACTCCTCGGTATCGTGCCCACAGTTACGGTGGTATGCGCAGTATTTGTCCTTATCCGGGCCATCTCTCGCCGGGGCGGGTAGCTGGATCAGGTTGTAGCTCTGCGCAAATTGCAGGACTTCTGCGACCGGTCTGGTCAACGGGGTGTAGACCGGGTTTCCGTCACGGTCCTTTTACCGCGGGTTGTTCGGGCGTCGGTCTCGCTGGCCGTTATCTCTCCTTGAGCCCCTAGTTTCCATCATCCGTTTTGCGGAATTGGCTTCCGTAGCGGTTGCGTAGGCCACCACTCGACGAACCGTGTCCTCGTAAGAAGCGGCTGGCCGGAGTATGAGGTCTTGATACAGGTTCCCCGCTCTCAAGGAGTTGAGCAGCAAATTGGTGGCAGTCACGTTGTCGACGGGCTCGATCTCCAACATTTCCTTGTTCCACCGCTCGATGAAGGCGGAGAGCGGTTCACCGTCCAACTGTTTGGCATTCTCTAGATGAGAGAAGTGCTTCTTCACTGTTTTGGACATGGCGAAGCGGTCGACGAATCGTTGGGCCAGATCTCGGAAGTTCGAGATGGTACCGGGTTCTAAAGTGCGGAACCATTCTGCGGCTCTCCCGGTCAATGTTGAGTAGAACGCTCTGCACATAACGGCCTCAGAAACCCCTATCATCAGCATGTTACCATAGTAGAGGTTTACGTGCTGCTCGGGATCAGACTTGCCCGCGTACTCCTTGTCTCCGGGAACGCGCAGGTCTATTGGGTAGGGCGCGTTCATGATCTCCTGGATAAAGGGTGTTCGGAGTAGGTTGCTGGCTCGGTCATTGAGGCCGAACTTGATCAAGTATTCCCCGCGTGAGGCCGGAAGAACGTGCGGGGTCGCGGTGTCTCTGACGACGGGAATCGGACGAGCTAGCCTCACTCGAATCGGCCTCAGTTGCTGCTGGCAAGCGTAACGATCTGCGGCCGCGCTCAACCGGTGGATCTATCCGATCAAGGACGCTGACACGGGGCGCCTCCTCCCGGGCCGGTGGTTGCCGGGAACCGGACGTGCTTAGACGAGATAGCGCGGGACGGCGCGCCGGAGTCGGATCTTGCAACCTGGAAGTCACCGGTCGCCTTTTGGACTGGGCCCTCCTCAGCGCGGGCGAGGGCGTGGCAGCGGCCTCGATCGTCGCGGTGTCAGGATGTGGTACCGGAGGTTGTACTTGCGGCTGAACGGGAGGAACAGGCTGGAACGGGTAAGAAGGGGCATACGGTTGCTGGTAGAACCGGGGCGAGTTCGCCCACCACTGGGTGGCCGGGTCGAACTGATACGCCGGGTACTGATACGGCACCGGCCCGACCGGTATGGTGAAAGCCTGAGGGGGGTGGACAGCGTTTACTGGATCCATAGGCGGTGGATTGATAGTATTGTTTGGGTCACCTCTGGAACTGAGGCGAGTTCGCAGATCGGATTGTGCCTCCTCCTCCGGGTCGGCGGGGGCAAAAAAGTCCATGTAGGGTTACATGGTCGGAGATCGGAGTGTGTAAGACGGTAGGCTTCGAACTTCGATCCCCACGGACGGCGCCAAAATGATACAGCAAAATACGAAAAGACTGTTGTATTATCTTCGGATCGGGTACAAAGTGCAATACCCTAATGGAGACCGAGCTACGTGACAGTGGGTCAGAGGCTCCCGGTTTCTTTAGCTAATATGTTCAAGGAAATAGCCAAAAGTCTTTCTGCCTGCATTAAATGCTCCTTTTATAGCGGTGCTCGACGACGTTTCCGGTCTTCCGGCATGCGGGACGCGTGGCGGACATGCACCGGTCCCTCTACTGCTCCAGCGTGCTTGCGAACTATATGGTCGCGAGGTCTCAGGTTCAAAACCCTGCGAAAGTCCTTTTCTGCGGACCGGGCTCGGGTCCACCTGGGAGAACAGACCGGGATGACAATCGTACAAGCGATCATTTTTCTTCCGTATGTACGGCCAGGGAGACCGGGAAAGGAGACCGAGATTTATCCCTATCAATATTAATTATTATTTTTATGTATTCAAATTATGTACTAAAATGATTTAAATAGTTGTAATTTATTTAGTACGGAGTAATATGTAACGACTTTTGTTACATTTTGTACATTTAATTAGTATTAGTGTAATTGAATTTTTTATTTAAAAATTAAATTTGTAGAAATTATTATTATTATTATTATTATTATTATCATTATTATGATTTGTAAATGAAATCAGAAAATTGGAGAAATGGAAAACTGGAGAAATGGAGATGAAAAATTGGAAAAATTGAGAAATGGAAAACTGGAAAAGGAAAAACAGAGAAATGAAGTAAACGACCCCGAACCGAACCGAACCGAAGACGTTCTATGGAAAACTGGAAAAGGAAAATTAGGGTATTTCGGTTCGGGTATTAATTTGTATACATTTTATTAATTATAATTAATAAAATATAAAATATAATTAAAAATAAAATTAGAAAATTAACAAAATATGTGTTCATACATATTTATATTTTTTAAAATGCATACATACGTATACTTATGCACTATATTAATCATACAAAATTAAAATGCTATTTTTAATTACAGAAATTATATTATAGAATTTTCATGCATACATATTAATAAATATTATTAGTATATACATTGTATTACACAATCATATAAGAAAATGCGTATGATCAAGTTTAAAATCACATATACAAAATTTAAATTTTACATTTTTTAATTTCTAAGTATAATTTTCTTAGTTATTATTCATATTGTTTTAGAATTATAATATATGTGAAATACAACTAGGAATAATATAATTTAATTATGTAAATTTTTCTCTATAAATTTATCTAAATATGTACATGATTAGAGATTATATTAATCATACAAAATTTTAATTTTAATTTTAATTTTGTATGCTATGATAATAGATACTTGACAAAATATATGAAAATTCAACTATATTATTATATTGTAAATTTTAATATATTTATATTTTTAATTTTTTTAATTAAATTCATAATAACAAAAAAAAAAAAAAATCGTGCATCGCACGGGTAAACCACTAGTATATGAAAATTCAACTATATTATTATGTTTTTTGGTTTTCAAAAAAAAAACTATATTAATGTTTATAACTAATTTAATGTAAATAAAATCCACAATGTTGTTAGAAAAACATACAGGCGCAGCGGAAACATCAAATCACTTTTCCAATGATTCTATGTAAACGAGGGAGTTAGAAAGGTTTACCCTTGAAGCGTGCTTTGGCAGAATCAAAACCGTCCAATCGTCCGGCCTCTAGTCTGTCCACCGGTCGGGCACGCGAGAACTCCCAGAGATGTCTATGTGAAACTCTTTTCAGACTTATCTCTGTATTGTTATTCTATATCCTCTTAAGAAATTGGGCAAGGCAATATATATAGCCTGGTTTGGGCCCAAAGGTGCTAGCCTTTAAAAGCCCAAAACTACCCAATATTAAATTAATCCATTAATCAATTATTAATGTATTAATTTAATATCGATAACTCTTTATCGATTTCTTTTAAAGTTCTCATCATTACCACGAACCATTAAGGTGTGACTTTCTAGGTTCATAGNTTTAGGTTGGAGTTGGTCCACTTTTTGGATAAATTTTGAATATGTTAGCTTTTTTTTATATATATTTCATTGGATTTTGTATGTTATTGTAGACAAGGCGTGCTTAATAATCCACGCCCACACCACCCTACACACAACAAATTGACAATAACGTTGATTTTTTATATTGTGTTGTCAAAATGCTCAGCTCCATCTTTATATATCGGTGTACATTTTATTTTGAACATCAAGTGTAGTTTAGGGAAAGGAATTATATGATCGAGATTATATGGTGTGTGAATTTTGTAAACAAAATGTTTATTTAAAAAAAAGTATTATTTAAGTGGCGAAAGTCTTGACGTTAACTAGAACCTTGATCGTGAGTATGACACTAAAAAAGTTGGTTGCTAAAATCCGCAAATATTTAATTTATCGAAGAATTTTGGGATAAGGGTCAAATAAATCTCAAACTATACTCATTTGTGCAATTAGGTCCTTTAACTTCAAAAAGTTTCAATTAGACCCCCAAACTTGTTATTTTGGATAAAATAAGTCCTCTAACCTATTTGTGACCTGTTATTGCAGGTCAACTAGACTTTCGGACAACTCCGGCGAGGATAACAACACCGGAAAAGTCGCATTCTACCGGAGAATGGGACCCACCTTCTCCAGCAGTGTCGCCATCTCCGTTCGAATGGAGATGGAGACTATTTTGGTCTTCATCTTCGTCGAACTAGAGATGAAGACCAAAAATGATCTCCATCTCCAGTTCAACAGAGATGACGACACTGCCGGAGAAGGCGGGTTGCCTTCTCCGGCAGAACGCGACTTTTTCGGTGTTGTTTTACTCGCCGGAGTTTGGTCGGAAGTTGGCCGGAAGTCTAGTTAACCTGTAATAACAGGTCACAAATAGGTTAAATGGCTTATTTGCTCCAAAATAACAAGTGTAAGGGCTTAATTGAAATTTTTTGAAGTTAAAGGACTTAATTGCACAAATGAGTATAGTTTGAGGGTCTATTTGACCCTTATCCCAAGAATTTTTATTGATAATTCACTAAAATTTATAGGTATTTAAGTTGTGGATATTTAATATATTTCTAAATTTGTTGGTATTTTCTTTGTTTTGTTTTATTCTTTTTGTTTTTGTTTTTGGTAGTGTGAATTTCATTAGAAGCAATTTTAAGAAAATATTCATTAATTGATTAGTTGACATTATAATTTATAATTATATACATTATTTTGGAAAGAAAAAAAAATACCTATTAACATTTGCTATTTTCTTTTCCCTTTAAAAAAACACAAGGAAAAAAATCACTATGTTAGTCAATTGTTCCCAGGGGCGGGTACGGGTCGGGTTCGATTTTAAGCTCAAAACGAGTCACCGAGACAATAACTGAAAGATTGTGAATCTTGAATGCAGGTGATATCCTATTTGGTTCCTACTTTGTTTTTAAAACAAATTAAACACCTGTGTTAATTATTGTATTAGATACGTAATAAAAACAGTATAGAAAATATAAATGGAACAAGGATATGTTTACGTAGTTCGGAGCACTTCTCCTACGATGAACAAGCCTAATCTTTTACACCTACAAACATCACCATGAGTTGGTAGTATGTCAACAAGCCTTCCACTTGATGTAGGAAACAAGACCACAGCACAAAACTAGTCTAAGAAGCCATATTACAATGAACTTGAGTCTGTATCAGTGTAACAAGACTATACATAGTAAAACAGTAGGCTAAAGCTAATACAACAGAGATTAATATTAAAACAGCAGGGAACTTGACGATCTTTTGTACGGAATCAGCTTTTCAAACTCTGAAGCCTCAACTCTATTTATACTTGAATTCCTGAGCTCCTTTCCTGTAATTCAAGGTAACTCACTCAATTACATCTTGCCTTGATTTTCTCATCTCAAACATTTTATAAACCATTCATCTCAACAGAAACTATACCTTAGGCATAATTAATTAGACCACCTAATTAACAAATAAATTGCCAATTAAAAACTATACAACTGACCCTATTACATTGTAGTATCTGTTCACTGAGGCTCGAACTCATGACCTTTCAATTGAGGGAGGCCACTACATGCCATTTGAGCACAAGGTGCTTGGCATTGTTCATCCATATATAAAAGGTTGTAGTTACATCTTCAAATTCCATATATGCTACAAATCAAAAAAGAAGTCCGCATGAGCAGCTCAACTGGTTACATAGGTGAAGTTTGGGAGAAGAGACCAGGGATCAAGTCTCACCAGCGACAGTTAGCAAAGGTCAGTCCAGCCTCTGTGTTCAGTTGAGTTACCATGATTTACAGTGCGCACATAAGTCCACATGTATAATTATAGGTACAGAATTTTTGTATCAGGATTCACAATGCAAATTCTGATCGATTGTATAACAATTAGTAATTGACACATTTCTAGAATGGAAATTCGGGCTCTAGAAGTTTGGAAGACTGCAACTCTCTACTCTCAAATATGGAAGTGATTCAACATTCGACCTTGTTAGAACTTAGAACATTTCAATATCAGAACATTTCAAAAATAAAATAAATCAGACTAACCATAAACCCTTTAAAAAACCCTAAACTGCTAAACATATATTTAATGAAGTTATAAATTTATAATAACTTAATAAATATATGGATATAAATATCGGTAAATTCATATAATGTTGCAGTAATATTTTATGACATAGTACTCAGTACAAATCTAAAGTTCTCCGAGAGTTAACATATAATTTAATCATTCAATTAAAAGAGTTTACAAGAGATGAAGAGAAATTATACGTTAGAGCAAGATGCTTGAATGATGAAATTTCATGTTAGTCATCTATGCTAAAGATAAAATGACAAAAATATAAATAAAAGAGTACTAATTATTGAATGTGATAACATCACAATTATAGATGACAAAAAGTAAAATTTATTTTAATTTACCTTCCAACATTTAGACTAAAAGTACAATAAAATTCATTAAAGAGTATCCCCAGACTCCAATAAGCATAAATTTTGAAGAGTTTTTGCATGTGTGACTAGGAAAGAGAAGATGAAAGAGAAAGGAAAAAAAAACAAAAACAAAATCTGAAAAGCAAAATAAAAAATTGTAGATGAGCGCACCCGTGCACCAAACGCGCACAAAAGCAGTAGACTTCTGCCCTTTCTCTCATCGACGGGACCCACAAAAAACTAGGTCTTTGCAGGACAACTCCACTCTTCTCTCTCTTCCACATGGCTAAAAAGACTGCAAAAATCTCTCTAAAAATTACAAATGAGGATGCCCTAAGAAGCAATTTAAATATGTTAAATTAATTCCTAAACATCACGTGCAAATTAATCCCTAGCATTAGAGCATCCTTATCAATGATTTTTTCATGGGTTAATGTCAGAAATTTGCCAACAAAGCATGAGAGAGAATAGGAGAGAGAATGCTATGGGTTCATCTGCAAGCTTTGGTTCATAGTAAAGTAAATATGACTGACATTTTTGTTTAGCATTAACGCGCACAGCAGCCGCCACTGCACGTGCCCGCCTGACACAACGCTTTATTTTTTAAAAAGAAATTATTTTTTTTCTTCCCTTCTCATTTTCTCTTTCCTAATCATACTTCCAAAAACTCTTCAAAAACCATGAAATAACCCCATTAATAACGATGCTCTTATTGGATATACATTAAAACCCAAAGACACACACATTCTCTTAATGAAAGTGAAGAAAAAGAAGAAGCATATAGATCTAGTGATTGACCTTTAGAGATTCCAAATAAAGTCTACATTCAATTCATTTGCAAACATGTGTTAAACGCTGCCAAAATAGCTGTCAATTTGCAAATTCCTAAATGTAATGCTCAAACAAATTATGGAGACTATAATAATAGACAAATCCTAGCTAAGTCCGAACTATGGTTGATAAGATTGGGGCAACAATGAGGTCCATGGGTTTGTGCATGGATTCTCAGATGTCGGAACGTGCTATGTATTGTTGTTGGTGGAGGTGGCGGTGCTTCTCATAGCAATCAGGGTACTGCCTAGTGTATAGCCATATTATATTGTGTACTATATAAACACTTGTCGTAGGATTAATTTACATTTGTAAGACATTCTGAGTTGTAATTGATTGGACAAACATTTTTTTTAAAAAAAAAAAGTGAAAAAGTTAACAATTTTTTTAAATAGATAATGGTAAGTGTATTTTAGGTGATTGGTTGGAATGAATTGCAATTCATCGCTGTGAAAGGAAAAATTACATTGTTTAGTTGGAGGGAATTATAATTTTCTCAATTCAATGAATTACAATTCATAAGTCCCCATATGAATTGCAATTCATCCTTACAAAGGAAAAGGAAAAGAAAGAAAATGACATATTTGTCCCTGGATATTATTATTATTATTATTATTATTATTATTATTACACAATGCATTTTAGTTTTTATATCACTTCTTCCCTTTCCATTCCCAATAATTTTATTCCTTTTTACCATACAATTCAATGTAATTTGAATTCCTACTTTATTCTTACCTTAATATTTTTCCTACTGAATTACAATTCATTTCCCCATTAATTCATTCCTTCCTTCCAACCAAACGTCATGTAAACAATTAAATCAATAAACCATCTTTCATTATAAGTCTTGATTTTATTGTTGTTGTTGTTATTGTTATTGTTGTTGTTATTATTGACGAAGATAACTTGCAGTAATTATATGAGCGTGTGTATTGCGTAAATATTGTTCTTGTGTAATAGTATGTAAATCACAATGAGATGTAAACCTCACTGAAATGACACTATGCGACGGGTTCAACCGAAAATGTGTTAACCCTAAATGCAATCTTAATAAGGTGTCACATTTCACAAAGTGTTCACTTATATATTAGAATTGTTTGTTGTGTCATAATGTTGTTATTCGATGTTTCAAAACAATAATGCTACGTGTATTTTTACTTTTACTTTGCTAACATAGCATGCTCTAATAACAATAACAATAATAATAACAATAACAATAACAATAACAATAACAATAACAACAACAACGTAACAACAACAACAACAACAATAATAATAATAATAATAATAATAATAATAATAATAATAATAATAATAATAATAATAGTAGTAATAGTAGTAATAGTAGTAATAGTAGTAATAATAGTAATAATAATAATAGTAGTAGTAGTAGTAGTAGTAGTAGTAGTAGTAGTAGTAGTAATAATAATAGTAGTAATAATAATAATAATAATAATAATAATAATAATAATAATAATAATAATAATAATAATAACAATAATAACAATAATAACAATAATAACAATAATAACAATAATAACAATAATAACAATAATAACAATAATAACAATAACAATAACAATAACAATAACAATAACAATAACAATAACAATAATAATA
>CM008341.1:8409101-8423509 GCA_002525835.2 Ipomoea batatas | reverse complement strand
GAAAGAGACACATAGGTGTCATTGAGCTACAAGCTGTTTTTATTATTATTATTATTATTATTATTATTATTATGGATGATAATGAAAATCCACAGTCAATATCCGAGAATATGGACATAGTAACTTCACTTACATGTAATAATTCATAATTATTCTTTGTGGATTTATCAAAAAGAATTCATAATTATTATTATTGTTATTATTATGTGATGAGATAAGTATTTTACATGTAAAATTATTATTATTATTATTATTATTATTATTATTATGTGATGGAGATAAATATTTTACATTTACAAATAATAATAATAATAATATTATAATTATTATAATTATTATTATGTGATGGAGAAAAATATTTTACATGTACAAATATTATTATTTTTAATGACAAAAATGTAGTGAAGGGCCCACAGTAATGGGAAAGAATAAAATAGGGAGCAGTAGGAAAGACAAGATCGTTTTCCCTTTTAATGAGGAAAGAGAGGAGAATGGGGCAGATACTCTCTCCCTTCTTTCTTTACCATCTGCATGCGAATCCTAAGAAGATCATTCCTTTTCCATCTTTAATTAATGCACTTTCACCAACCAAAATCTTGTCTTCTTTCATTCTTTCTAAACCCAACGAGTTTATCTTAAATCTTCAAGTTTGAAACAATTGATATACAGCATCTCAATAGTAATAGCTTTTTTTGTAGTTTTGAAGTGCTAACTAAGTGAGAGAAAAAATAAGAGAAGAAAAAAGAAAACAAAAAAAAAAAAGAAAAAAATTTATAGAATAAAAATAAACAACATAATTCAACTCTCAGGAGTTAGTTTCCCAGACGAGAGAAGTCAGAGGTTTGACCGACACCCAAGTCGTTGGGGAGATGCTCCCATAGTGTGGACTAACCCAATCCCTTTGGGGTCAGGCTTATTGTCCAACTATTGGTTCAAGATTTAGCCAATATAATCACCGTATGGGTGGCGCAATATTAGTGGATGACGCCTCCCAATTAAGTGCATCAAGTGACTATTGGACTCACCCAAGGGAACTCACCCCCGACGAGGCTAAGCACACCCAACCCAAAAGAAAATCAATGAGGAAATGTTAGGGCCTTGGGATAAGGGACCCCGGATCGCAAACGAGGCCAAGAGAAAAGAGCACGATATAGATCAAAGAGCTAGAACCCACCATGGGTAAGGCAATGGATGAAAGTATTGGTTGAGCCTCGACCATCAAAGGCCACTGGGCTGTTACCCACAAGGAGAAGCCTAGGTGGTTATCCTAGAAGAATAGGTGGATTAGGAAAATAGGAGGATAGAAGAGTTAGTATAATGGAAAACAAGGGGTGATTTACTAGTGATCCCAAATGAGGTGATTATAATTAAAGTGTCAATGAAAAGTCAAGGACATCTCCTACATCTTTCTTGTTCAATTCATATCCTTCAGGGATTCTAGATAAATCAAGGCCATACAATCGGGAAGAATTTGACAATCCCTATTGGACATCATCCTATGACAATATGACATGTTGATAGTAGTTTAGCCCTATATCCTTCGTATGAAATCCAATTAAGGTGATTCAAGTGTCAATAGAAAGATAAGACAATGATCTACAATTTTCGTGTTTAGAATTTTCAAATATTTGGGATAAATTAGGATGAAAAACGTAGACATATTTCAAAGCACCAAGGGACATGACCTCATCACAACATGTTGATAGTGTTTTGGTCATATCTCTAACATAAAAAGTCCAATTGAAGTTATTCAAGTGTCCTTAAAAAGCTTAAACAATCCCCTACATACAACTTTCATGTTAAAAATTTCTAATGACTCAGCCTAGACTATTTAAGTGTCACATAGCATGGCAAATTCTGACATGGCTATGTCGAGGTTGTGCCAACTGGCATAAAAGAGTATTTAAGGTGGTTTTGAGATCTTTTTGAAGAGTTTTCTACCCTATGATTTAAGAAACGTTCCAAGACACTCTTAAATTGGGGTTTCAAGTGTTCTTGGAGAGAAATTCTTACATCCTAGTTCTTCATGGATCAAAGAGTTTTTCTTATGCTTTTAAAACTCTTTTATTCTTTCTTTGATTTCTATTGTGTTTGCCTCCATGTTTAGAGGCTTAACATTATAGTACTTTGGATTTGTGGTGAACTCAGGATGATACATCTTTCTTGATTGTTTCTTGCTATGAAATAATTGTTCTTAATTGTGTTCTTTTTTTTTTTTAAACAATAATTGTGTTCTTTATTGTTTTTGTATTAATAATTGCTAGCTTATTAAATTCTTGATTGATGCATGAAGTTTGGGATAGAGATATTAGGTAGACTAGTAAATTATCGGTGTGAGGCACGGATTAATTTTTTATATTATATATTTAAATAATAAAATTAAAGGTAAAAGCTATAAATAATTATAATATTTGGGAGTTTACTTATTTAACTTGCAATGCCTATTTTATGGGTTAAAATTTTATTTTTTTTCAATAAATTGTGAGGACCATTTTGTTGTTTCTATTTTTATTATTCACCCCTATATATACACTATCCACCTTATTAGCAAACATATCGGATTTGTTTAATAAAACATAAATGATTTGACTTTGTAAAATATTTAATAGTATTTATAATGGTTTATAATATTTTCTATATGGAAAGAAACATCCTAAAATCATTGATAAAACATAAAATACACATTTGGCATATATACTTACTAGTAAATTACTGGTGCGATGCATGGATAAACTTTATATATATATATATGTGTGTGTGTGTGTGTGTACGTAATACGTACGTACGTACATATGTATGTATGTATGTATGATGATGATGAAATTATAAACAATTATAATATTTGAAAATGTACATTTATTTGAAATTATAAGATTAGTATTTTACCCGTGCGTTGCACGGAAATTTTTTCTTATTATATGTTTAAATAATAAAATTAGTGATGCAATTATAAACAATTCTAATTTTTGAAAATGTATACTTATTTGAAATTATAAGATTTGTATATTAGTGTTTAATATATTTACTTGAAAATTATATGTTTAATTTCCTATATGGGCAGGAAAATTTATAATAAATTTTAATATAAATAAGGTCGTTTTATATTATTATGATTAGTATGTAGTAATTAAAGAGTATATATTATTCTTAATTATTATTATGCCAATTATAATTTCAATGTAATCTGAATAATTATGTTAACTAAGGAGTATATATATTATTTTTAATAAAATAATATGTATATGTTTAATTTCGTTTACTTATTTTCATAATATGTGTATGTTTAATTTTATTAATTGATTAGATAAAATCTATATTACGAAAAGTATATAAAAAAGTTAATAAAAGTATAATGTGTAAATTAATTTCTTAATTATCATAATTATTAATATTTTATTCAAAAGTAACTATTAGCATATAATTTTATGTGTAATAATCTGTGAATATGAATAATTTGTATAATTAATAATTGTATGAGCGTAATAATATGTGAATTAACGTAATAATTTGTGAATTGAAATAATTATCATAATTTTTTAATCTCTTTTAATTATGAACGTAATATGTGTATTATCAATTTCTTTAATTGATTAGATTACATTTATATTACAAAAAGTATTAATTTCATAATTACCATAATTTTTAAGATTTTATTCAAAAGTAATCAAAGAACGTGCACGGGTAATTGATATTTTACCATAATAAATTTAGATGTTAAATACAGTTGGTAATTACCTTAGATTATTTAGATGGTAAATAGTATATGGTAATTACCTATATAGATTACCATAATAAATTGATTAACATATTAATCAGTATTATAAAAAGAGAGGAAGCCTTTTAGGTAAGATATATTAGGAAAAGTATAAATTAATTAAAATATTATAGGAAAATTATATTAGAGAAATTATATTAGGAAATTAATTAGCTAGTATCAATCCTGCTAATAATTTTTCTTAATCTTATATTTGTAATTACCATTATAAACGGATTTAATTGAAAAATTTAATTATAAACTTATATTAATAGTTTTGGATTATCATCCTGCCCTCTCTCAATCCCAAGGGACACGATCGACGACGCCAGACGGAGGCAATGCTTGTAAGTCTCAGGCCATGTATAAGCCGTGCCGTTGTAGATGACGGATCGAAAGTATAGTCGTCATAGATGGTGGCCGTTCTCTCCAAGAAGTTCAGTGGAGTCCACCAGCAAGAAATTCACACAAAACCATAACCACTAGAACATATATAATATGTAATAATAATTGATTGCTAATTTTATGAATATATATGTGTGTGTATATATATATATATATATATATATATATATATATATATATATATCAATGATTTTACTAAAATAACTTTGAGTATGGTTTTACTAAAATAACCTTTATTTGGAGCGGAAAAAATTGGTCAAACACTTCTATTATTATATAGATATATAGATATATAGATATAGATTTTAATTTAGAAGGGATTCTAATTAATCAACTTAAGGATTAATTACTAATATTAATTTTTTTTCTAAAGAGATTTTGATTTAGAATGGATTCTAAGGCCATCCCCATTAGTGCTTTTGGAATACTAAAAACTAAAAGGGGGGTTTGTAACAAATGTGAGGGGTGGATTTTTTTTCTCCTGCATATGGTGGGTTTTTGGCTGAATATATGGGGCCCACCGGGGAGAGAAAATTGTGTCTCACTTGCGTGAGGTGCAGTTCTCGCGCCTACCTGGCCGCGTAAATCCCCATTTGTTTTTTTTTTTTCCTCCACTTTCATTTTTCTTTCCTAATCACACCTGTAAAATCCTTAAAAAATCGGTCACTATTAAGGAATGCCTAATTAATCAACCTAGGCATTAGTTATTAATATTCTTGAGAAAGATATTAGTATGAAAGAAGTGGTCTTGCGGTCTTATGAAGGTACAATTATTGTTGATATTTGTCTATTATAGTCAATGAAATCCTAAGAGATTTATAGATCCAAGTACCCTTTATTCACTAGTTAATTTCGCCATTCTTGATTGGTTTTGTTTGCTTGGCTAGGGTATTGATTAGTCATTCATTTTCATTTACACTTAATTCTCCTTCAAACATTTTGGCTACATAATAAAATCACTTACAAATAGTATTAATATTTGCAGTCTCTGGGGATACAACACTCGTTAGTCTATCATCTATACTTTAAACGATTGTGCACTTACCTAGTCGAATTTGTATAGTTGCGGCGTATCAATTACTCTTGTCTTCTTTTTTTTTTTCTTTTTTTTTTCTTTTTGCATTGACCATTCATTTTATGTGAATACATATCCATTAGTATAATGTTAATAATGTTTTATAACCAAATATTTTAGTAACATTGATCATGTTTTCATCAAAACATTTACTTATCATCCTATATCTTATGCAATATAAGATTATATAAATTATATAGAAGTCAATGATGTTTTAATTTTAATAGAAAAGAAAATGTTAGTAGAATTAGATACCACGTTAATTTATATATTGTGCATTTTCTCTTGTACACTTACAAAAATTGTTTAATTTTACCTTTTTTCCTTCTTTTTAAGTTGTTAACTTATCGTTAAGATTACAAAAGTAATATCATAATTTGAATTAAATAAGATAATATAATATTTTTTTTTATAATAAGATAATATAATATAATATTATTATACACGCATTATTTAAGTAATCATAGATGATATGAAGTTATGAACCAAACCTCCATAAATTATATTATTTTAGTTAGTGCACAACTTTTGATATTAACAGTTTAGGTTATGGATAAACTCAATGAGCAGTTGCCAAATGGTGGATATCCTGAAAATTTCCGAAAGCGAAAATCTTTTGGGGAAAGAAAAACAGGATAAAGCTCAGAGAGCCTGCGGCGTTGGTATTAAGGATAGTGAATTAAGATTAAAAAATTACCACAAATGTTAAAAGGTGAAAAAGGGCCAAAAATCCTTTAGCTTGGGGACCGTAAAAGAATCGGACAAAGCTGATCTCACCCGATTCTCTGCCACCACAGCCGTCAATATTCATCGAAATATGTTTACTTTTGTATTCTACTGATTTTGTAAATACAATTTCCAGTGATTTTATCACTATAGAATTAATCAGAATTCAACTAATATAATGACCATAAAATTTGACTTTTGTTCGGTATGGACAGTTCAATTGATTACATAAATAAAGTGTTAGAACTATAATCTAGAGTTGGGTCTCACCCTGACAGTGTGGAGCAACCTCTCAAAGTGAGGGAGGCTCTTTGTGCGTAGTAAGTAAATATCTAGCTTCTGAGTTCAGCAACAATATTAAAATTTGACTCTTATTTCTAAAAGAAATTGATTTAAAATTCTTTAATATGACACATTGTTTAAAAAAAAATCAACGTAACAATAAAAAAATCAAACTTATAATATCACAGATGTATTAATAGTTTGATTAGCACCATAATTTTACTAAAAAAATGTTTATTATGAAAAAGAAAGTCAAAATTTTATTATAAGTAATAATTATATTCCAAGAATTTAAAATTTTGATAAATTTAATTGTAATTATCTACGTTTTGTAACTATCATATATCTATATATGCAATCATAATTATATGAAAATCTTTAAAATATGATAAATTAATTGTTGGGTGGTGATAAATAAAATGTCGTTGTAAACTATAGTTGCTGTGGGCTGGTGAGAACTGGAATGGAAGATTGGAAGGAAGAAATTTGTGGCGTGTGCAAGACACTATCTTAAAAGCGATTTCTCGGAGACGGAGAGAAGATGATTGAAGACGGGTATTTATAGTCTCTGAAATAATGGTCTCCCCACTTCCAACAATTGAGTAGAAGTAGGCCACACCTTGCACGCGTGCGAACTGAGCTAAGTCGAGATGGCGGTGGCGCGCACATGGTGTTCCCCCTTTCATTTCCCTCCAAAATATTTCAAACACTCAAAAAGGAGTTAGTATTAAAAAGGAGGGGAAAACTCTCTAATGAAAGCAATGTGGGACACGAGTTAATGAGAATCTACACCTATTTGAATGTTATATCCAACATTCCCCCACACATTCAAACATGCGTATAGGAAAAGATGTTTGAGCGAGACGCAAGAGCTGACCTTAATGCTAGTGTTTAAACTTGAACTGACATGTAGTGGCTTGAGTAACTTTCTTCTCAGAATTGAATTATATCTTGAACTTATTGAGAAGTGAGTAGTTTTGAACTTATGTACACAAATCATCCCATAAAATGCAGGTTCTTTATAAGCCAAACTCTTTGACTTTAGATCTACCTCTATGTAGACTTCTTATTTAGGAACATCTCATGTTTAGTTTCGTATGGGTGCATATGTAAGTCTTTTCATGATTGCGTTTGACCACGAACGTGGTATCCATCATGAATTCTTTACCTCACAAACTTTTAAACCCATCTCCCTCGATGTATCAAGAATGATTTTTCTATTTAGGCCCTTTGTGAGAGGATCTGCAATATTCCTCTCAGACTTCACATATTCTCATGTGAGTTCCTCATTCACAATTAACTGTCGTACAGACTCCTGTTTGACTCTTATGTGTCTCATTTTTCCATTATAAACACTATTCTTTGCCACGCATATAGCAATTTTTGAATCACAATGTATGTGCACCGATAGTGTAGAACTCCCCCCAAAGGCACGTTTGCCAGTAGATTTCTAAGCCACTCGGCTTCTTGCCCAGCCAGATCAAGAGCTAGAAACTCAGCCTCTATTGTTGATCTAGATATACATGATTGCTTCATTGACTTCCATGATATAGCTGCTCCACCCATAGTGAACACATACCCACTGGTGGAGCTTACATAATCACTGTCATTGACCCACTTCACGTCGCAGTAACCTTCTAGGGTAGAAGGAAACCCAGAATAGTGAAGTTCCCAGTCGATTGTGCCTCTTAGATAACACATCACTCATCTTAGTGCATGCCAATAAGCTTCACTTGGATTATGAGTATATTGACTGAGTCTATTCACTACAAGAGCAATATCGGGTCTGGTATAGTTCATTAAGAACATCAAACTTCCAATTATTTTTGCATATTTCTCTTGACACTTCTGTCTCTGTATTTTTTGATAACTTTACACTAGGATCATATAGAGTTTGGGTCGTCCAAATCTGCCACTTACAGATTTCGTCCAAATCTGCCTCTGTTCGGTATTTTGACCATATCTCAACCTAGGAATGTTCAAATAAGGTGATTCGTGCGTCATTGGATAGAAAACTCGAAGGGATACAACTTTCGTGAAGACCATAAATCCAAAATATGAAGTTTTGAAAGTCAACAGACATGGCTAAGTGTTTGAGGTTGTGTATTTTTGGTGCAATTTCTAGTAGACACTGCCCAAAATGCCTTCTTTTTACACAGTCGTGTTCCTGGCCGTGTCACCCCTGCTCTGTTTATATTTAAGCTCGTTTTGAGTATTTTCAACTCGATTTTTACCCATTGTTGAACCCTAGACACTCTCATTCACTTCATTTCATATTTTTAGGTTAGATTAGGCTTAGATTTATGTTCTTTAATACTTTTGAAGCTTGTAATCTTGGATTTGAAGCTTGGATTCCAATATTTCAAGATTGTTCTTCCATTTTCAATACATAAGTTCTCCTTCCTTTTATCTCTTTACTTTTGCAAGATTTATGTTTATTACTTGTGCTTTTGTGTTCCTTATGCTATTTAATCATGAGTACAGTAGTTAGTTTATTGACTTGAGTTAGGGTTTTATTATCAATCTTGATGCTTAATTTGTGATTATTGCAAAAAAGAGAAGAACTCTAATCTAGGGTTCATGTGTTTGTGAAGAATTTGTTTTTTATATCTTGTTAATGTTTGATGTACACATTCATTGGCATATTTTTTGAGGATTCCTTGCCTTAACGAGAGTTGGGTGATGAATTCGAGCAACCCCTTGCATAAACCCGATTTTTCCTACGAAAATGGGGAAAATTCGGGGGTCTTAGATGCTTTGTGTGCTTGATGGACTTGGAATTGATACACCATGAGAGTGTGGCAATTCCTTGTTCTAATCCTTGTTAATTTGCTCACGTGAGTGACTTATAGACTAAGACTCCTACGTGCATTCCCACTTGATTCATTGGTTACTTATTTTCCCTAATCCCATAGGTTGTTAAAGCATCTAGATGATAATGCTCCCTAACTTGAGTCATATGTCTTTATTTTGTATTTATCTCTTGTCCATATGTGTTAATTCTATCTTGTTGTCGTTTGTTTAGCTTCTTGTTGATCTCCTTATACTAGTGTCTAGTTTTGTAATTGCATATTACGTGCCATAACCCCCAATCCCCCGAGAACGACATTTCTCACCCGTACACTCACCATCGCTCATTTTTGCTACATCAGCACGTATGGTAACTATTTTAGTTACAATGAATACGTGCAGAAGTAATCATCACCAAACCTCTATTTGTAGCCTTTGGCTACAAGCCTTGCCTTAAATATTTCAATTCACCTATCAGGTCTATGTTTTCTTTTAAAGATCCATTTGCAGCTAATTGGTTTCGTCCATGTGGGCAGATCTACCAGTTCTTAAGTGTGATTAGACTTAATAGAGTCTAACTCACTTTGTATGGCTTCTTTCTAGAAGATATCATCAATTGAGCGTATAGCAGCCTCGAAGTACTTTGGTTCCTCTTCCAAAATTAGTTGACATAAAAACTAATCAAAAATTTCATTCATATCATTCAACTCAGTTATGTATGCTATAAAGTCAGAACCAAAGCTTGTTTCAATTCTTTGCCTCTTTCTTCTCCTAGGCTGTTCAAGCTCATTCTCAGTTTGAAAGATATAGTAAGCGATGTAACTTTCTCCTTTGTGAGATGTTTGTAGATAATTTGAGAAGAACGATGTTTTCAAAGAACTCAGCCTCCCGTGCTTTGCACATATACCGACTGTCTAAGTACATAAACTTGTATGTCATCACTGTTTTCAGCATATCCAACAAAAACTGCAACTAAGGTTTTAGGCCCAAGATTAGGTCTTTTAAAAGATAGAAGACCTACCTTTGCTAAGCATCCCTATACTTTGAAGTATTTTAGGTTGGGTGGATAGCCTTTTCACAACTCATATGGGGTTTTATTATACCCTTTATGAGGTATTCTGTTTAGAATGTGATTATTTGTAAGAGCAACTTCTCCCCATAGAGAGTTTGGAGCACCCGAGCTAATAAGAAGAGCACTAATCATTTCATTCAGAGTTTTATTTTTCGTCTCAACAACACCATTTTGTTGTGGTGTATAGGGAGCAGTGACTTCATGAATAACTACAAATTTTTCACAAAAAGACTTGAGAGAGAGAGAGAGAGAGAGAGAGAGAGAGAGAGATTCATATTCACCACCCCTATCAGATCGAAGTCTCTTGATCTTTTTATTTAGTTGATTCTCTACTTCAGTTTTAAAGATAAAAAATTGTTGTTCCGCTTCATCTTTTGTTCTTAGGAAATATATTTTTGAAAAACGAGTGGAATCATCGATAAATGAAATACAATAACGTTTCCCCCCTCTAATTTCAGTGTTTTTAAAATATATATGCTATATCAGTGTGAATCAATTCTAAAGCAAAGTAGTGTGATGATTCATCAACGAAAAAGGTTTTTTAGTAAATTTGCCTCAACACATATTTCACATTGTGATAAAGCATCATTTTGCAAGTTTGGCAACATATTCATGTTTTTAAGTCTATTATATTCACGCATTTTGCACCAACATGTCATAATCTACCATGCCGCACATCAAAAGACACAACAATATAATCAGAAACTCCAGAACCACTAGCAAGGTTATTCATAAAATTCTCAATGTTTGCAGAGGTAAATAGAATCAACGGTAAAACAAATAAACCCCCACAAAGGTATCCCTTCCCCAGATACTCCCATTTACGTATGAGTCATTATCATATGTTCTAAATCAAACACCAGCTTGATCCCAACCCTAACCAACAAAGGCCATGAGACCAAATTCCTTCGTAGAGAGGGGACATATATCACATTGGTTAAAAATAAGTACTTTCAAAAACAAAGTTTAATCTCCACATTTCCTCTACCTCTAACCTCAGCCATATTGTCATTTTCCATGGAGACTTGCTCTCCTTGTCCTTCAGCAATTGACTGAAATTTTTTGAAAAGCCTCCTGTTTGAGTAGAAATGATGAGAAGCTCCAGTATCAACAATCCATTCTTTAAGCCCTTCAACAACATTTGCCTCTAGAGTGACCACTGCGGCCAGTAACTCTATCTCTTCCATCAGGTTTGCTTGGTTCTTGGTCTTTTCTTGATTGCCCTTCTGGTCACTTGACCCCTTTCGGTGGTAACACTGTGCTGCACGATGTCCATGCTTTCCACAGACGAAGCACCATCCTTCTTTCCATTGTTTCTAGTGTCTGTTGTTCTTGAACCAATTGTTGTTGTTGCTGTTAGCTTTGAAGCCCTTCTTCCAATTCATGTTTTGACCTCCACCACCAGATTTTGACCTGTCACCTTTCACACTAGTTTCTATGACATTAGCCTTTAAGTTTTCAGGGAAGGGGAGAAAACAATATTTTGGTTGGTGAAAGTGAATTAATTAAAATGGAAAAGAAATGACAATTTTAGGATATATATGTGCATGCAGATCGTAAAGAAATAAACAAGTATTATTATTTTTGTTTTATTTTTTATGACATTAGCCTTTAATTTATTCTCAATTCACAAAGTGTGGTAACCTAAGCTCATGGTATAGGCAAATGCTATGTGGACCATTGCGTACCGAATTTACATTATTTGATAATATATAAAGAGTTCTACTACATAGACTCTCATTTTATACTCCCTCACTTTTACTCCCAGACGTGTTAAGATATGATAGGTTATTTTCATTTTGTGGGTCCCAAATAAAGTGTCAACATTAAACTTTTGTGTGAGGGAGTAAAAATAGGGAGTAGAACTTGAGAATCCAAGTAGTATTTCCATGTATAAAACAATATACTTTTAGTACTCAAATAATGTACTTTCTATGAATACAAGGTACTAAGTACATTTTAATATGCTATAAGTACATTATTTTTGTACGAAATGTACATTATTTGAAAATAATGTACATTCAATACTCAAATAATATACTTTGCATGAATACAATGTATATTTTTAAAAGTACATTATTTGTGTACTAAATGTACGTTACTTGATAGTATACAAAATAATGTACTTTTAGTACTCACATGTATTTTCTATGAATACAAGGTATATTTTTAGTATATTAAAATTACATTATTTGCGTACTGAATGTACATTATTCGATAATATACAAAATAATGTATGTTCAGTACGCAAACAATGCAATTTTAAATAATGTACTTTGCATACATCAATAATATACTTTTTATTTGTGATCCACCCAATTGCGTGAACCATGGTTCTAGAATAATGATTGCATGGCATAATATGCAAGTATACTTTCTTTCTTCCCAAATTATACTTTTCTTGCTTTTGGCTAATGGCGTGTTTAGAATTGAAGAGCATGAGATTGGAATGGTTTGATTACTTTAATTTATATGCGTTTCTCTTACTAAATGTTTATCCCATTCCGTAAAACTTTACTTTATTTGCGTTGTTCTTACCAAATGTTATCCTATTCCGTAAAAATTTTACTTTATTTGCGTTACTAAATTTTTTTTTTGAGAATATTTGCGTTACTAAATGTTTATCCCATTCCGTAAAACTTTACTTTATTTGCATTGCTCTTACCAAATGTTTATTCCATTTTGTAGAACTTTATTTTATTTGCGTTACCAAATGTTTATCCCATTCTGTAAAGCTTTACTTTATTTGCGTTGCTCTTACTAAATGTTTATCCCAGTCTGTGCGTTGCTCTTTACCAAATTTTTATCCCATACCGTAAAACTTTTACCGTTTAAAGTCATAGATTGCTTAAATTACTGATGCGTACTGTTTATTCATACAGCCTGTTGAAGAGTGATATTACTTTAAAAGTCTTTAGCCATCTCAATTATTCTCTCAATTACATAACCTACCTTTAACTTTCATATTTATTTTACATTGATGTAAGCATGCCAATTCATCCCCAAGAATAAAGTTACCCCCTCTCTGTCTCATTTTCATTGTTATAGTAAGTGCTAATAAGTTATGTAGGCGTTAGTCAGGCGGTAGAGGAGCACCTAGATGGTCTAAGCGGTGCCTATGCAGCTAATTAAAAAAACAGTGTACCTATATTGGTGTATATATGTCATATATATATATATATATATATATATAATGAAAAAATTAGCAGAATCAACCTGACCGGATTAACTTGGTTAACTTGATTGAAATAGACGAGTTAACTCAGTCGAGTTAGACGCTAAGCGGGGGCCTAGGAGGGAAATTGCCACGGTCTAGGGGTGCCTAGACCGATTTTTGCAACAGTGCTCATTTTACATGTCATGTTTATTATCCACCGATCAAACCAACTATTCCTGTTTTGCTTATTTTCTTTAATATTTTTTAAATTTTAAATTTTGTTTCTTTAATAGTACTTTTAATGTTTTTCTAAATATATAAATTTTATATACTAATACTAACCTTCAAATTATGAAATTTTGTATTAAAAATCAATCGAATATCAAGTATTGTTAACCGAATCAGACACATAAATAAGACGGAGGGAACAATTTATTATTATTTTTTTAAAAATTACACTTTTTGTCCCTTACTAATAAAACATTAGGGACGAAATTTACAATTTTAGTATATAACTCAGTGACAAAAAGTAAGGACGTAAGCACGAAAAGTGCAACGTTAATGATAACTTGGGGACGAAAAATGAATATGACCAACACTTAAGGACAAATTATACAATTATTCTATAACTTAGCGATCAAAACTTACAAATTTTCTATTTTGTTTCTAACAAAATCAAAACATGTGATTAAAGTAACACTTTATATTAGTACAGTTAATATTTTCGATGTACATCACACCCACGTAATTTTTACAGGAATTTACTTTTTTTTATTGTCACATTCCTTGTCACTATTCCGATCCTCTGTTTTGTTTTAGCCAACAGAAAAAAAAAATTGTATTTTTAAAACACTTTTGGACACACCCACACACCCACACAACCAACAGCACAAAGATTTGATCTTTTTATTAGCAGTACAATAGCACTACTCTCTCTCTCTCTCTCTCTCTCTTTCCCACTTTGGGAGTGAAGAAAGGAAAAAGAAAAAGAAGAAACCCCCAGCCAGCCCCTGTTGGAACTTGCATAGTGCACTCCAAACCTCACAAGACATTGAAGAGGGAGAAAGTACACTATAAACATCACTATAAACCCACCAGAAAAAAACAACAATTTCCAGAGAGAGAGAGAGAGGGAAAGGGAAAGGGA
>CM008341.1:8309544-8328933 GCA_002525835.2 Ipomoea batatas | reverse complement strand
AGGACTAAACATAATGACTTTTTCATGAACATTGGACATTAAACAACAACAACAACAACAAAAGACAACCCTTGAACGTTGAGGACTAAATAGCGTAACCACTTTTTAACGTTAAAGATGGGCAAGCAAAAAATTGATGATTACTCAAAGTTTTTGATACGGTTGATTAACAATTGATGGAACTATATCATCCACCTATCAAATACAAGTCCAAGTCAAGCAAAATTGATATCATGCTCCAAGTTTGAAGGGATTACGAGCAATATTATTTGGTTAAAGAATTTCTGTCCCTTAATATAATATAATTTAATGCTTAATTTCAATCCCATGTTATTTAGGAATCAAATCTTTTTTACTTAAATTACATATCGTTTATATATAGGAAAAAAAATTGATAATACTAGGAAAAATGGGTAGAAATTATATAAAACGAGACCATGCAATAAGGAGAGGTCGTAGTACCTTGGGCTAAGGTTTAATTTGGAAAACTTATTTACCTACGCCAAAAGCTATAGTTAAAATATCTAATAGGTGACCAGCAGTGATACCAATTGTTAGGATCAAGCATTTACCATTACACCAAAAGCTATAATAGTTATTAAGGAATATGTGTAACTTTACTTTGTTATATTGCGTACTAATTAGCATCATGTTTCGATGATACTGGACTCAGCCTCCCAGCCATGCCAAACAATCAGTTTCGATAATATTGAACTCGGCCTCCAAGCCACGGCAAACAATCTGCATCTCACTGTTCCTAACAATTAATAGAAATCATTGAGTTGCCAACAACTTATTCTCTTGACTTGGTCTTGCGTGCCCCACGTAAGGACAATTTAATAGTCATACTAATCAATTATAAAAGGAAATGATCTATGCTTAAAGACTGCATAACCAAATTTATTGCAGCAATTTGTTCTCTCCCTCGTCCTCACCAACTTCCATAATGGATAAGAAGTTGTCGCAGGTTTGTTTAACAATCACACTGTTTTTGATATCTCTAGCCCTAATATTCGTCATCACAGCAGCTCAAGGTAACATTCTTTGTTAATCCTATTCCTAGGTTTTACACTTTTAGTTATAGTTTTAGTATCAAACTCGTTTGGTCGGAATCTTTATAAACATAGGTGTGCCGGGCAAGATCGCCGTTCAGGGCCATCCATCGCCAAGTGATCATTCAGCAGTCGGACAAAACCCACCAAGTGGTTCACGCCAGGGTAATGCATTACATACATATATGGAAAAGATTTTGTGTATATTCCAATTCCAACATAAAAGTCACCATCTAGAAAGCATGAAAATATTCAAACCCTAACAAGTGGAGCCTATTGTGTTTTTTAGTTTGAGCAGGTCAGTTATGACTAATCTAAAACGGTTTACTTGGTTCTTTGTCAACTAGAGTAATTGTAAATAATTTTTTTAAAATATATATGCACAAATAGTATTATTATTTACTAATTTTTTTAATTAAAAAATGGCTTCTAGTTCTAAATTTCCCCAACACAAATGCCGCAAGAGGTAACATTCAATTCGTTAATTGCATATTTGCATACATAAACCTTTCATCAATTATTTATATATATATCTTGTTTGATTTTCCGTTGGTTATTCCATTAACGTTGTTACAGAAATGATTGGATTTAATTGCATGCATACTAACTTTCAAGTTTGGTACTAACCATAATCATTATTTAATTATTTCATAGGCAATCCGTCAAAACTATTGCCTCCACCCCGTACAAGTCATAACTCTCCTTCAGCTCTCACCCAAACCCCACCGAGTAAGTCCCGCGCCTTCAATTCTTTATAATTCTAACTGATTTCAATCACAGTTCAAAACATTTTTGTCCATAAATATTAATACAAATAAAGTTCATATATCCGATTACTTAAAATATAATTTTATATAGGGAAGATTACATAAAGTTTAGATATATCCGATTATGTAAACTCATCGTTTGGTCGGAATCTTTATAAACATAGGTGGGCCGGGCAAGATCGCCGTTCAGGGCCATCCATCGCCAAGTGCTCATTCAGCAGTCGGACAAAACCCACCAAGTGGTTCACGCCAGGGTAATGCATTACATACATATATGGAAACGATTTTGTGTATATTCCAATTCCAATTCCAACATTAAAGTCACCATCTAGAAAGCGTGAAAATATTCGAACCCTAACCAGGGGAGCCTATTGTGTTTTTTAGTTTGAGCAGGTCAGTTATGACTAATCTAAAATGGTTTACTTGGTTCTTTGTCAACTAGAGTAATTGTAAATAATTTTTTTAAAATATATATGCACAAATAGTATTATTATTTACTAAATTTTTTTTAATTAAAACAATAATCTTCAAACGTTTTATTAAATTTCTATAATTTTCTTAAAAACTTTCATGCATCATAGGTGGCTATCATTCTATTGCCGTAGTGTAATTATGTTTGTTACATGCATGCATTATGTTATTTTGTTGATATGATTAATACCTTATTCCAATCATTTTTTTTTAATATCGCTAATGGTATTTTAGCTAAATGAATTTCCAGGTCAGCATAACAAGGTCATGTACAATTCTCTGAAAGAAGGCCCTGCAGAGTGCAATTCAAGAACTAATTATGCAAGCTGTATGGCAGATAAACCTGCAAAGCCAGTTTGCTCACCCTATAATAGAGCATGTGGCAGAAATTAGTAATGCATGCATGCAAGATTAATATAGTGAAGAATCGAATTCTATGTAGTCCCAAAGATGGATAAGATATTTCTTATGTGTGATGCAACTATGTATAATGGAGTACATGTAGTATAACTCTTTTTATATATATATATATATAGAATTTAGTTTCTTGTAGTTGTGATTATTCATAATGATGCCACATAAGTGCTAAGGCCAATATGTAGCTAAGCTGTTTTACTCTGTTTTTTTTCCAACTAATTTTCAATCCATTTTACGGTACTAAAAATGTTACTCGTATATTTTTTATATTTATTAGTAACAACCAATGATCAATCTCTCTAAGCAATTACTCAAATAAAAAAATCGACCTAATAAAATTAAACTTTCAATCCAAGGGAGAAGAAGTCAAGTGAGCCCAAACCAATAATATAATATGTCCCGAAAGGCAAACATAATAAGAACAATGAATCTTTATATGCCATAGAACAAGAAAAATGTTTTGAGTGCAAACTTCTATGCGATCCAGTTATCCATGTTAATCGTCTATGCATAGTCCTACCATTGGATTATCATTGATTATGCTGCTAATTTTTTAATAATAATAAACCAATGCATGCAATATATTGGGTTTTTAACGAGCTGAGAGAATTTTGTATTTAAATTCATAAAGGACTGTAACACATAAAATACCAATTAAACTTTATATCAAAAGTATATATTGAAAGTAACTCTAGCCAAGTTGGTGAAACTAATATTTAGTAATCAAAATGTTACAAGTTCAACTTCCTAATTGAAGATACCTTTTTCTTTTTTACAATTTAAAAAACCCGTAATCACTATATCATTTTTTCTTTCTATCTTTTTCCATCTCCATTTTTTAAAGGAAGCATGCATGGGAATGTACTGGTTTCAGAATAACATTTAAGCTGATTTTGAGCTATGATTTACAATCCTACGTGCGTGCACAAGACAGATTTTTTTAAAACATATTTCATACTTTTGAAATGGTAAAACAACATGAGTAGAACTTGTTGAAAAGACCATAACGACTTCTTGACGTCAAATGTGGTCCGGTGGGGGTTTGACAGTTTCAAATTTTTGCCAGTTGTTATACCGTGGACCATGGTCACAAAACCACGACGTCGTTTCAATAAGTAGTAAAAACGACTCCCGTAAATCTCCGTAACTGATACTACAGTTCATCTCAAATGATACTACAGTTGTATTGAACTGATACTGCAGTTGTGTTGAACTGATACTACAATTGTGTTGAAAGGGAACAGCAGTTGCGCGGAACAGATCAGAGGCCGTTTCATCCATCTGTATTCATTAATCAAAACGACGTCGTTTTGATGCGCGGTGCACAATCCATAGTAAAATTTGCGAGTTCTTGCTACGGTACGTTGACTAAACTATCAACCACATAACATAGGTAAGTCCAAACTAGTCAAGCAATAAGCTCCAAAACATTTTATCCTTAAGTTGTCATTTATAAAATTATACAGGGAAAAAAAAGAGTTATTTTTTCCCACATGAAGCATTCAAACACGTTATTATGCCGTAGGATAAGTGTTGATTCCATCTTTGAATATTCCAATATTATTTGGTAAAAGAATTTCTGTCCCTTAATATAATATAATTTAATACTTAATTTCAATCAGATGTTATTTAAGAATCAAACCCATTACAAATAGTTTCTATAGGAAAACAAATTGATAATACTAGGAAAAAGGCTAAAAATTATATAAAACCACAGCATCCTCGGTAATTAGGAGAGGTTGTATGTAGTACCTTAGATTGGGAGAAGGTTTAATTTGGAAAACTCATTTACCTAACCCAAAAGCTATACTAGTAGATGATCAACAATGATACCAATTATTAAGATTAAGCGTTTATCATTACACCAAAAATTATAATAGATATTAAGAAATATGTGTAACTTTACTTTCTTATATCACGTACCAATTAGCATCACGTTTTGATGATACTGAACACGGCGTCCAAGTCGTGGCCAACAATCTGCATCTCACCGTTCCTAACAATTAATAGAAATCATTGAGTTGTCAACATCTTATACTGTTGACTTTGTCTTGCCCCACCGTATGGACAATTTAATAGTCATACTAATCATTTATAAAAAAAAAAAAAAAAAAGGAAATGATATGATCTATGCTTAAAGACTACGTAAGCAAATTTATTGCAGCAATATAATTTGTTCTCTCCCTCGTCCTCACCAACTTCCATAATGGGTAAGAAGTTGTCGCAGGTTTGTTTAACAACCAAGGCCACACTGTTTTTGATATCTCTAGCCCTAATATTCGTCATCACAGCAGCTCAAGGTAACATTCTTTGTTTAATTTATCCTATACCTACGTTTTACAGTTATAGTTATAGTTTTAGTATCAAACTCGTTTGAATTGGTCGGAATCTTGATTAACATAGGTGGGCCGGGCAAGATCGGCGTTTGGAGCCCTCCATCGCCAGGTGCTCATTCAGCAGTCGGCCAAAATCCACCAAGTGGTTCACACCAAGGTAATGCATTACATACATTATATATGGAAAAGGTTTTGTGTATATTCCAATTCCAACATTAAAGCCACCACCCACCATCTAGCATGAAAATAAGAAACAGAAATTCGACCCTAACAAAAGCGGCATATTATTATATTTAATTTGAGGCAGTAAATTATGGGTAATTTAAAATGGTTTGCTTGGTTCTTTGTCAACTAGAATAGTTGTAAATAATTTTTCTTAAAATATGCATAAATATTATTAATTATTTACTACGGAGTAATTTTTTTTTAAATTAAATTTTCAATCACCGTTCAAAACATTTTTTATCCATAAATATTAATACATATAAGAGTTAATTCCAGTTTTTGATAGATTTATAGATGGTAGTTCACTTTTAGTCCTTTTTTATTAGAACATCCACTTTTGGTCCTAGTATTATTGTGACATGACCATTTTTGGTCCTTTATCAACAAAACAGTTTAAATATCGTTAAATACAAGAACATTTCGGTCTTCAAGTATTCATGTTTTCAAAAAAATAAACATAAAAAATACAACGGTTAACATAATTTGTATAAAAAAGATTGAAATGTCTTTGTTTTTAATGATACTTCAACGATTTTGTTGATGAAGGACTAAAAATTGGCATGTCACAATAATACTACGACCGAATGATGATGTTATAATAAAATATGACTAAAAGTGGATTAACACCTATAAATCTAAGACCAAAAATAGAATTAACTCTACAAATAAATTTCATATATCCGATTACATAAAATATAATTTTATAAAGGGAAGATTACATAAAGTTTAGATATGATATTATTATCTGATCTTTTTCTCGATTTATGTTCAATCTAAAACTAAACAATCAACCACACAGATTCTTCCGATCCTCATCATTCTCCTAGCTAATCTAATATTTTTTATTTTTTTTGAAGTAGCTAATCTAATATTTGTTAATTACACACATCTATATATATATATATATATAATAACAGAAGTTCCTGGAAAGTTTTTCCCCCCAAAAATTGGAGGGCATTTTAGTCAAAAGATAAATAATAAATTAATATAATTAAATGAAAAGAATATAATGGATATTAATGGTGGATAATGGCTAAGGCTTTTGAATCAAAACATAATTAATAAGATTAACATATATATGGCCTGGTTATATATAAATGGATATTAACTGAAATTTTTATATTATATTATGTAGTATATGCACAAACGGAATCAAAAGATAATTAATATATAAGATTAACATATATATGGCCTGGTTATATATAAATGGATAAAAAAGAATATCTTCATCATAGACTGGTTTATCGTATACTGGCTAAGATAGATGATGTCTTGCTGTTATTGTTCTTTGAATCATTGCCAGATTTGAAAATGAAATCGTAATCGAAATCATTCATCATCGTCGAGGCCTTATTGTTGGTATTGGAATTGGTATACTTTGGCCGGCCACCAAAGACATCGTTGAACACGGGACCCTCATGATCGTCGAAGAAGGGTGAGGACCGGGCAGAGGCAGAGCGATGATCTCCGTCGTCGGATCTCATGGGTGTCGATTTGCCACCAGGTCGGAGGCCGAAAGGTGGATGCTGGAAAACCAGATGATGCTGTGAAGCTTCGGGTTGAAATGGAGGGCAACCCAGGAAATAGGATTTCTTTTATGGCTATCATTAATGGGCTTTAATTTGCTTTAGTGTAGCAAACCAGGAAATCGAAGAGAAAGACATGGAGGCAGATGTCGAGGATGATGATTTCGCGGCGGAGCACCACGTTGCTGATGAAGAATGCTGCATAGGTGACTGCGATTCGTACGCCGATGAAGAAGACACCGCCGGATGATAGGTTCCGGTGAGGGTGGTGTTTCATCTCTCCCGTTTTCGTTATCAAAATGTATTTCTTCAATTTATTTGTTCTTCTCTTGCGCATATACGTGTGTGTGTATATCAATTTTTTTCTTCTATTGAATCGTATTGCCAATGATTTTATTTTCTTCTGTTCGATGGTATAGACACAAAGGAAAACATCGAATTGGAGAAGAGAAGCAAATCATTTAAGAGAGTTGAGAATGACATACTCAATCTACGTATTGTTGATAGTCCTTTATGGCTATACTCTTCTCATATTCAATGAGCTTTGTTATTTAGCTCTGCTTATCATTAGGTTGAATAGACCAATGGAAACAACTTCTATGCTGTGGAAATTGACTGTTCAAATGGGTTGCATAGTTTGATGATACCTTTCTTATAAAAAGCAATATATTTGTTATATTTAATTGACTGGCATGCTATGTAAAGTGATACACTCTCATTTGTACCTATTTTACTTGTGTTTTTATATATGTTTTATAGTTATTTGTGTGTTAAAATGTTGTCTCCAATGTTTATTTCCTTGTTATTTTATTTAAAGNACTAAAAAATATTATAATTATTTATTGTTCATAATTTAACCTCTAATTTTATTATTTAAATATCTAATAGAAAAATATTATCCGTGCATCGCACGGGTAAAATACTAGTAAAAATAAAAAGAAGAAGAAGAAGAAGCCACAATGTTACAAATAAAAAATCCAATTAAAATTCTCACTATTGGTATTAGAAAATTCTAAAAACTAAACTAAGTGTTGCAAATTTAAACAACTGACCATTTCATATTAAATAGAAATAATGGTCTCGCCATCTAAGATAACTTAACATTTATTTAAATATTGGTATAATTAATATATATATACATTATATGAGGTGGGGGAGTGGGGTGTGGCTTCGCCACTGAGTGTGGCGAAGTTTAAATAATGTTAGAAATGTCAATAACAAACTATCAAAACACCCATAATAAGGTTCAAATACAAAATACATTATAAATTACAATGAAATGTTTTGATAGATTATAGATAGTTAGCGGCGCAACGGAGCCAAAAATATACTTAAATGAGGTGCAATTGTAAAACTATTTATGACAAAATATAAAATTTAATCAATTAGATAAAATAATTTGAATAGAAAAAACACTATGTTTCATAAATACATTTCAATTCTAAATTTTTTTAGTTAGATCGATCAACTTTAAGTTTTTCTAAATTAATTCTAATTCGAATACAATTAAGTATAATATAAACATGTATATTACATTTTTTTGATACTATTGACTCGGTTCAAACCTGAGACCTCTCATTTGAGAAGCCATGGCTATGTCGCTCGACCGCAAGGCCTTTAGCAATGTTAATTAAATTGATTCATAAAAAATAGACTAAAAAAGCATTTAATTTGTTAATTGAATGATTCATAAAAAATAAACTAATAAGGAAAAATGTTGCTAGTGAGATTTGAACTGTGACATAAATAATATAATAACATCTAATTTAAAGTTCAACCAACTAAACTATTCAAAATATTTACAATTTATACATAAATATAGGTTTTATATATAATTTAATGCTATATATGTATATATAAACATACATATATATATAAAGGGGTGGGGTTAGGGGAGGGGACAGCTGCCCCACTGTCCCAATTGTGGCTTTGCCCCTGCCCACATCGACAAAGTACTTGTGAGATCCATGTACTATCGCGTTTTATTATTCAATTTAGTCCTTGTATTTTTATTTTGTTTAATTTAGTCCTTATACTTTAAAAACGTGATACAATTAAGAATAATAATTAACGGTGTTAATATTAATTACCATTAACTTAGCTTACGTTGTGCTAACATTATTATTGTTACATCATGATATTTATATTCCAACTCAAATTTTATCATATAAATATTTAAAATTAATTATTTTTACCACCAATATATTTCATTAATATGTCCAAAATAAATAATTACAAACATGTTGACATCAAGTGTTCAAATCTCATTGGGAGCATGACTGCAATTATTTATATTGGACAAATATATGTACTGCTCATTTATCTGAAGAGGTTTTTCTCTAATTTTCGAATGCCCTTTTCTTCAATTATTCGTCTTTGTCTCATGGTCTGTAAACAGACCAATAATCATTCTCATTTTTGTGCATTTCTATATTCGTGGATTGATCTGGAAATCAAAATGATATTGGATCGTTGAGGTCACGACTTTCATTTGACTGATTTGGAAATTAAAATACTATATGCATATTTTATTATTATTATTATTATTTTTTTTTATAAAAGATGGGGTATCCACAACACTTTCAACTTAAAACGTGTCGCGAATATCCTTGTAAAAAAAAAAAAAAAAAGGAATCCACGACACTTGTTACAAGTGTTGATGAAAGCTTTGATTTTCTACGACTCCAACATCTGCTACATTTGTACAAGTGTCGCGAAAAGTCATGTACAAATATAGCGAATGTGCAATTTTGTACGTACTAGTGAACTTTGTAAATGTAATTATGAAAAGTTTCAAAGTCTAAAAATTTAAAAGGAGTTTGGGACTTAACCTGTCTAATATTCCTTAAACATACCCACTTATAACTTTCTATAAAACATGTAAGATTTTCCCTAATAATATATATATTGTATATTATATATTAGGGCCTTAATTAAGTGGTGCAAGTTAACTAGATTTATTAAGTGGTTTGGTTGGACTAAACAACTAGTAGTTGTATTCAACCAGACTCTGTGCCTATATAAATCTGTATTGATGGGATACATGATAAGCATTATATAGCACATACAGTTCACAATACTCATACTGCTCAGTAGACACCAGTACACCATCTAGGGTTCTGAGTCAAGTATGAGACAAATATGGCTGACGGTCTACCGTTCAAGAGGCATTACATCAACTGTGGCTGGAGATCAATACGGCTTCCGCTTCCGCTACTACGAATCAGGTTTCTCGTATACTATTCTGTTTAGTTAGATTATTTATGTCTAACATTTGGTATCAGAGCCTTTATAATCTCTGCCCGGTTAATTGTTTTGCCTAAAACAATATTAAGTATAATATACACCAGGTTTTGTATATATTTTGATTTCAATTACATTCGTTTTAATTTTTTCTTTTCAAAATTTGCATACAGATATATCTATTTGGTTTTGATATAACTAGTATGCCACCCGTGCGATGCACGGACTAAAAATTTGAAATCTTAAAATTATGCTATGTTATTAAAAACTATAAATGCTATTAAATTTTATATATAAAAAAGAAATATGAGTATCATTCATTTATAAGATTTTGTTATTTAATAAATATATATGTTGTTGTTGATTTGTTATCATAAAAGTATGAACATACATATTTGCAATTAAATTAAGAATTGATATTTACGGAGCATTTGGTTGGAGAAAATTACAATTACATTATCACTTAATTCCAAAGATAAATAAATTCCTTTGTTTGGTTGGAGAGAATTGCAATTCCATAGAATTGTAATTCCCTTATTTTTATGGAATTAAAATCTCATGCCCCCTAAGATTTTAATTCCATGGGTTTTAGGAAGAAAAACAAATATAATCCTGAGAAAAAATTACCCTTCAATTTTTAACCTAAAATTGATGTTTGACATTCCCTTGATGAGAGTGTATATTATTCTTCGACTATTGTCAAGAGAGAATGTTGTACATGAGTAANATAGAGGATGAGCATGAGGACTTAGGATACACATATTTTTGATTCTTTGGTATATTGTTACATACCTAAGAATAATATGCTTTTCGTCCGGTGTAAAAATTATACATCCAGTGGAATATGTTGTTGTTCAAATGCTGGTATTTTTTTTACATTTACAGACAACATTTCAGGTGAGTATGTATCTGTTTAAAAAAACAATGAAATTAAAACAATTATCTAAATAATTTTCTTAAAAGTTGTCCGACTGAGACCTTCCATTCGGGAGATCCACCTAGTGTCAGTAGATCACAAGATCATTGACTTGATGAAATAGTTTAAAGAAGTGCACACGCACAATATACATCATCTAGGTGATAAGGTGATTATTGATTTTTTGTTTGTTTGCAGTGGTGAGACTGTTTATTAGACAAAATATGAAAGGGGAAAATAGATTCAAGTATGAATACAAATAACAAATTAAAAGACCAATCATGATTGCAGTAGGCGCTAGGCGCTAGTCGGGCGGTACACTAGCGCCTAGCGCCTAAGCGGTCTAGGCGGTACCTAGGCGGTTTTAGGCGGCGACCTATAAAAACAAAAAATTAATTCATGTGTGTAGATGTATATCATATATTATATTATATATTATATATTATATATATATATATATATATATATATCTCTTGCTTCTCTTACTTATATAAATAAATAAATTTAAATATATATAAATATAATAATAAAATTAACAAGATTGACTCGCTCGAGTTAACTCGGCTAACTCTGCCGAGTTGTCCGAGTTAACTCGGTCAAATTCGGCCTAGTCGGCCGACAACTCGGCCCAGTCGGCTGAGTTAGGCGCTAGGCGGCCTCCTAGGTGACCGGCCACCTAGGCGGACGCCTAGGGAGCAATTCGCCTCGGTCTAGGAGCGCCTAGCGCCTAGGCGGGTGCCTAGGCAGCCTAGGCGGAGATTTTTGCAACAGTGAGACCAATCAAAAGGTTTGAATATTGAAAAAGTATTATTGTTTTATTGCTTAAAATAAAATCTAAATCAATCAAAAATTAAATTTATATAAAAAATGAAAGAAAAAAAAAAGAGGGAAAAATTCTGCCAAGCTATTATATGCATACTAGTATGCCACCCGTGCGATGCACGGACTAAAAATTTGAAATCTTAAAATTATGCTATGTTATTAAAAACTATAAATGCTATTAAATTTTATATATAAAAAAGAAATATGAGTATCATTCATTTATAAGATTTTGTTACTTAATAAATATATATGTTGTTGTTGATTTGTTATCATAAAATTATGAACATACATATTTGCAATTAAATTAAGAATTGATATTTACGGAGCATTTGGTTGGAGAAAATTACAATTACATTATCACTTAATTCCAAAGATAAATAAATTCATTTGTGTGGTTGGAGAGAATTGCTATTCCATAGAATTGTAATTCCCTTATTTTTATGGAATTAAAATCTCATGCCCCCTGCCAAGCACCTTGTGCTCAATTGGCATGTAGTGGCCACCCTCAGATGGGAGGTCATGAGTTCGAGTCTCAGTGGAGGAGATCTCGAAATTGACTCTTTGTCCTTCAACAGGAGTTCGAGTCTCAGTGGAGGAGATCTCGAAATTGACTCTTTGTGCTTCAACAGGTTGAAAAAAAAAATCTCATGCCCCCTAAGATTGATTTTAATTATTCTTCGACTATTGTCAAGAGAGAACGTTGTACATGAGTAATAATCATTCTAGGTCAATCTTAATAAAGTATGTTTCTCAAAACTCTTAAGTGTTTAAATTTGATGTGTATATAGTGTATTTGCCTAAATTTTGAACAGCAAAATTTCAATAAAATATAGTATGACACACATGCGTTACACAACAATATTTAAAAAATATTGAACCATAACCAATTAGTATGGAATTATATAAAATATTACACACATAACATAATTTTTTTTACATATATAAAAGTTATAATTTCGTAAACTTTAAATATATCTATTACATTATATGTCATAACCCAAAGAATATCCTAAATCTAAATAAATCATTTACAATTTATATTAGGGTGTGTTTGGAAACCCGGAAAATGATTTCTAGAAATCATTTTCCGAGTTTTTGGTGTTTGGGAAGAAGGGGGAAAATAGAGTCAATGGAAATGAATTTCTTGGTCAATGGAAAATAAACCCAATTTTATGGAAAATGACTTCCCCCCTTTTTTTTTTTTGGGAAGTCATTTTCCAAAGTTTGCTTATTCCTTCTCCTTTGCTTCTTCCATCTCTTTAGGCCTCCTAAATGCTTTAACTTCTTCATCTTCATCCCATCTTCTTGACATCTTCAACTTTTCCTTTTTGTTTTTAAGTAATAATTTATTTTTTTTATTATGAGATAGATATTATGAGTTTTATTTTTTTTATTTGACATCTGAAACCAGTCGGCCACTTTTATTTTTTATTATTATTTTTTAATTTTTTTATGAGATAGATAGTATTTTGTTGTGATTTTTTGTGATTATTTTAATTTTTGGATTGTATATTTGTTATAAATGTTGTTACATTTAAACAAATTAATTAAAATATTCAATTATATAATTATGTTCATTTTCCTACTCATTTTCTGGAAAATGAGCCAAACACACAAACGCAGTTTTTTATTCTGCAGCCAAACACAAGAGAGGAAAATATTTTCTGGAAAATGACTCATTTTCCAGAAATTATTTTCCAGAAACCATTTTCCTACTTTCTAAACACACCCTATTGAAAGTTAAAATAACGCACATAATAAATCAACTACTAATAATTTAATTTGAATTTTAAATTACAAATTACTTAAAGACTTTTTGTACACAATATTCATAGTTTTACTGCAATGATTATTTGAATCACCGCAAATTAAAATTTTAAGTGGTTTTCGACTACTAAATCTAGATAAAGCCACATAAAGCTGTACATAATTAAAAATATGATATTTAAATAATAAACCAACATGCTTTGAAGCTTAACTTTTACTTTTTATTGATAGTCATGACATAGAAATTTGGAAAAATATACCACCGCATCTATATGTAAAAATTAAGGAGTATTATATTATATATACAAATAATATAATTATATATTTAAAATTTAATATGATCTGGTGAAATAACTATACATGTGCAATACACGATATATATATATATATATTATAATAATTTNAATAATTTAATTTGAATTTTAAATTACAAATTACTTAAAGACTTTTTGTACACAATATTCATAGTTTTACTGCAATTATTATTTGAATCACCGCAAATTAAAATTTTAAGTGGTTTTCGACTACTAAATCTAGATAAAGCCACATAAAGGTGTACATAATTAAAAATATGATATTTAAATAATAAACCAACATGCTTTGAAGCTTAACTTTTACTTTTTATTGATAATCATGACATAGAAATTTGGAAAAATATAACACCGCATGTATATGTAAAAATTAAGGAGTATTATATTATATATACAAATAATATAATTATATATTTAAAATTTAATATGATCTGGTGAAATAACTATACAGGTGCAATACACGATATATATATATATATATATATATATATTATAATAATTTAAGTTTAACAATATTTAATATGATTAAGAACAGATTACAAAACATAATTTTTACAGATCTAAATTTGATGTAGAAAATAATAATATTTTTTTTCTATTTAAAAAAAATAAATTTTACAAAATGTTAGGAGTATATGTTAAGACTTGATATTTATCCCAACCCATTATAATAACTTGGATTATTCTGATATTAAAATCTAGCCCAACACAATCTGATCCGACCCAACTAACCCAAACCCAACAACCCGTCCTATAAATCCTATAACCCACCCGTTTGAAACCCTAAAACACATATTCTTCCGCAGGCCTCCTTCACTCCACCTTCCGCTCCTCCCCATCATGTCTCTTACAGCCGCTCTTCTTCTGGCACCCTTTTCCCCCCACCAAGCCGTGGAGGAAAGCGAAAGGGAATACTGGTCAACCATTTAAGAAATTTGATTTTGCGCAAATTTGAAATGGTGATCGGAAATGCGGTTACGATGGGTGTTCTGGAGCTCTGAAATGGAAAGATTAGATATGTTTCTCAGTGCTTGGTTCTGAGGGTAGTGCCGTTTCCGTTCAGGAATTGCAGGTGAACGAAGAAGAAGAAGATAAAGAGCAAGAAGAAGACCCTCAATTCGGTTTCGGCCATTCATGGAGGTGGAGATGTTGGCAATCACAACGGTAATATCCTCAGCAATACACTGACTGTGTTTATTTGTAGTTTTGTATTTATTGGTATTTTTTTTCTCATTCTTCAGATTTTTTGGTTATAGATCTGGAAATGTTCACTTTGGTGGAAGCGGAGAGCCGGAGACTATGCCAGANCTTGTTCTTCCCATCCTTTTTTTTTTTTTAATGCAAGTTTCTTCCCCTCCTTCCTTATTTAGTGGATGTATAAATAAAATAAAAGACATGCAACCCAAATTTCAGTATTATTATTATTATTTTATTTTGAGAATTGGAATTGCATGCTTTGGTGCAAAAACCGAAATGGTGGCTTATTAAATAATGCTGGAATATGTGTTTAATATTGTATTTCCTGGGTTTTGAAATGCTGATGGAATTTGCATTTGTTTATTCCACGCGGGTACACAACCCTAAGCCACCACTTTTGATTGTTGATAAACCACTACTTTTTCTACTTTTGTTTGTTGCCTACTATCTCTCCTTTATTAGTCTTGGTAAGAGAGAAAGTTTATTCTCTCTTTATTCTCATTTGTCTTGTTATGCCCATAACATGTCTCTTCTAAAAGGTATTTAGCCTCTTTTACCATCCGAATGGAAGAGATGAGATAGGCAACACACGGTACACATTTTCGTTGCTCTCTATGCTCAATAATCAGTGTGTTCATCTGATGTATTCGTCATCCAAGGATAGAGTGCGTATGTAAAATATATGAGAGTGTAGTCATCCAACCACTATGATATGTTTGTATTTATATACCTACATGTTTCCTCCTGAAACAGAATTTATTTCTCTGGCCTGTAAACTGTTTCATGGTAATCCACAACAGCAGCTTTAATGTTATGGATTCTCTAATATTTGTATACTATTTAGTCAATGTCTATGAACTGACTAATGTTCAATTGTTTATATTTCACTTGAGATTTGAATTCCCACAGACTATGTTTTGAACTCTTGCCTTTTTTTGGATGTACTGCAGCAGTTAGTCACATATGGAAGGCAGAGCTCAAAATCTATAAAAACTAAAGAGAGTCAATACATTATAAGAAGTTTAAAGCTATAACAACAGGTATTATTTCATGGTACCTTAAGGCTTCTTTCTCTTGCCCACAATGGTAGTTAATCCCTTCAACATTTCCATTCTTCTTTCCTTTGCTAACTATACAACTGCAGAACTAACAGACTAAATACAAAATAAACTGTCTTTTCATTCAAAAGAGAAAACTATGAGAACAAAAATAAAAGATATTATTAGAGTAGAACCTGAAAGATTTTTAGGTAACCATGCATCTTTAGGAAAAATTAGACAGCTTATTGATAAAATGAGGAAGTAGTTAACACATGTAAGTACTAAGAATTCAATCAAATACATTTGCTCCATTGCAAATGATCTGTGTTATATACTTAAATGCTTACTGATGGAATATTGTTTTTGCTGGATCCTGATTTATTTCCCTTTCCATCAAACACACCTACAATAACAAATAAAACCATACACCATACTGCCATATGCATTTAATTGTTAGTGGAAATTCTCATGCCCTCAGACCAGTTAATATTAATAGAACTGTAGGTAATATATATTCTTTTTCAGAATTCTGTTATTTTTCAAGAGAAAGTGAAAGATGATGTAGAGCTTTTCCAAATCTGCAGAAAAAGTCTAAAGCCTGCAAATGGGTGCGTTAACAGACCTTAATCTTCAAGCAAATGTTTCTGCAAATGTCTTCTTCCACTTCTTGGATGCCTTCCCAAATATTCTTTGAATTTGAAAGCCAAGAAACGCCGGCCCAGTCTTCCCTGCAGCCTCTCTGTGTATTCTAAAGTTTGTTTTGCTGTTGTGTTGTATTTATAAGTAGGTTTGGATTGCTTGTATACGAATCTCTTTTAAGATGTATATATTTATTATATAAACTGATTGTATACCATTATATTGGAAAGGCCAATCGGCTAATAACCATTAAAATATTTAATCACCTCGGGCATATCAACCATTTTCATAGTTAATTAATCTGACATTTAATATTTCGGTCCTTGAATCCTGTAGAAGCCAATGGACTTTGTACTAAACGATGTGGCAGATTTTTGGGCGGGATTTGGAGCCAAAAATTTTGGCCAAAAACATCTAGCTTTTTTATATATAGGATATTTAATAGGTATACATAATTACTTTTTATGCTCTTGAAAAATGTTTATTTCTAAAATAAATATAATTATGGTGACATTATTATACCCCATGTCATTTTGTGTGTCTGGTTTAACTAATTAATGAGACTTGAATGAAGTTATATATTTAGGGGCGTGTTTGGTTCGTATATGGAATTAGAATCAAAATGGGAATCAAATGCTTGATAAATGAGTTTTGATGAAGGTTTTTTGCATGTTTGGTATCGATAGATCTGAATTCTTCCGTGTTTTGTGTGTATATAATGCGTATAAGAATTGCATAAAGAATGGAGAGTAGATAGCCAAAAATGAGCTCCTTGAAGCTTTCTCATTCACTATTACTATTGAATACAAGAGAGAGAGTTAGGAGGAATCAATGAGTGTTTTCTCTAGAGAGAGAGAGTGGAAAGGGCCTACTTAAGTGAAGGGCTAAGGCCGTTTATATAGGCCTTGAAGCTAACTCGAACCGTTTGACCTTGACCCGAACCGTTTGACATTGACCCGACTAGAGAAACGAGAGCGTTGACGTATCGGGAGGTAGAACCGGGGAATATTCCCTATCAGGTAGTATAATGAAATTAGATTGATTTCCAATATTAAATTATTGATGTTTTGTTGTGTATGAGTAGTGTATGACACTATAATGAGAATAAATGCTTTTACAATATTTTAAAAAAAAAAAATCAAAGCAATGGGTCCTAATATAATGGCATTCAAAGCATCAATATGAACCGAAAAAATCATATTATTATTTTTTTTTTATTTAAACTTAAGTGTCTATGTAGATTTTTTTAATTATATTATTTTATAACAATTCTAAAATATATTTTACTCTTAATAAAAAAAATTATGTAAAAAAGCAAAGTAACCCTAACGTCAGCAGAGCATGCATATGACATTATGACTAGCAATTTCCAAAGAAACGGTATCACTTCTCGGCAGAATACAGCATTATCGGAAAACGGTATCGATGCTCATGCCTTCTCGTAGGTTTTCGTTTACTACAGCTGATTTTTTGTCACATTTTTTAGGATCACATTCTTATCAAAATTTTAATCATATTTTCCAAAAACATAGCTGAACCTAACCTCACTTGCGAGGCATTTGATTAAAAGGAAAGAATTATTAGAGGATAAATGAATTGTAATTTTGTAAGAAAAAAATAGAATAAATGTGAGAATAAAATAAGAATTTAAATTTTATTATTTGATGGATAAGAATATAATTACTGTTAATTGAAAGAGAATAAATGATATAAAGAATAAAATATTCTTTTGTAATAATAATAATAATAATAATAATAATAATAATAATAATAATAATATAATAGCAACAACAACATGGGAAAAAGGTCATTTTAGTCTGTCAATTATATTATAATAGCCAAAATTAGTCCCTTAATTATACATGTGACATCATTTATATGCTAAATTGTTTGTTTGGTGGTCATTATGCAAGTGAACTTCTGACATATTTCACATCATCCCTAACCTTCTTTACAAAAATATCACATTCTTTCAGCCCATCTTGCACAACTAATTAAGTTCAAAATATGGGAAATGCATCTCATGTGAATATACTATTTATACTTCACATTAGATATTCCCCAAGACAACAATTTCTTAAAAAAAANCTCTATGTGTTCAGTAATTGCGCTTCGAATCACCTGTCTTTTTTTTTTTTTTTTTAAATTTAAATTTTTATAATACTATACGTAAAAGAAAAGAAAAGAAAAATTGTTAACAACTAACACTTCGAAATTGTATGGGAAAATCAAAATTTTAGCACATCATACTTTGGTGCAAATTAAAATCAATTAGAGATGATCATAATCTTTGCCTTATTGATTGCCGAAGAGGCATGACTTGTGCTTCATGCTTTGTTATTTTTAGTAATTTTGTTTTGCATTTTCAACAAATCATTAATTACACCAAAATGAATGAATGAATTGAAAGAAAAATAAGTGTTGTGACTTGACTTTGCACCTCCACTACAAGAAAAATCGCGATTCGCGACGGAACAATTCCGTCGCAAAACAGCCAAATTCCGTCGCGAAACAGGTTTTGCGACGGAATTACGACGGAATTCGTTTCCGTCGTCTATCAGCTCGTCGTATCTCCATTTGCGACGGAAAATTTCCGTCGCGAAATATGGCGACGGAATAGCGACGGAATAATTCCGTCGCGAAATATGGCGACGGAATAA
>CM008341.1:8293641-8303857 GCA_002525835.2 Ipomoea batatas | reverse complement strand
GGTTTAACCCCTCAAAGGTTTCTTCAGGTTGATGGTTGTCGTTTTCTCTGTATATGTATGCAGAAAAAAATTGCAGCATAATCATCATCATGTTGAGCATATACTAAGGATAGCTTAGATTGTAGTTTTAAAAAAAATTGCAGCATCCTGGGAAGTTTATTCAGCTAGTCAACATAAGCTCACAACTAAAATTGATTGGGAATGCTTCTGTGTGAATGATATACATAGAAAATATGTTCAAATCTACAAGTTTATGACAAAAATACTCGGTGAAAAAGAATAGAAATTTGTCAATTGATTATAAATTGTACAGTATTTGGTACAACATGGACACTAAGAATCATAAGCTACAAGTCTACAACAAAGATGTAGACATCATTTACTAAAGCTAATTGCTACACTAAAGAAGGATTGTACCTTCCTCTCCAAACACTGATCTAGTCATCTCGTGCGATAAGTGACAACACAAAACTACAAATGGGGATTGGGTTGTTTTCGACGTCAGCTATTAATATTAGTAAAGACATGGTAAGTCAAATACCTAGTGAAAGTTGCTGAAACTAAGTCACATTAGGCACAGAAGAATGGTTCGCTGGTCAACTATCTTTCGCCTTGTTGCTTCCTTCAGAAGCTTTTGACGCTTCGTAAGAAGAAAGGAAGTATGTGCCCTGATTTTTCTGCAGAAATCTGCAACAAACAGCCGAATGCAATGTTTGAAATTAGCGATGCCTGGTTAAAGCATGTACTTAGCAGATAAAACGTCTTGGTTATAACACGGGTGAGGAATAGATACTTGAGGAAATCCAGCAATTTCTGCTGCAAACTAGTTAATGTCTCCTCTTCAATTTTCACACAAGCCAGTAGCTCAGGCAACTTGACTGCAAACATCAGCAACCAACGGAACTTAGGGAGTTCATAAATTTGCGAGCAAACTATGAGATAACATATTTTTACTTCTGAACAAAGCTACTACCCACCCTTAATAATATACTACATAAAGATTTTCATAAACAGGTGTTCTTCACAATATTGCTACCCCATCACTGATGCATGAATTCATCAACATCGTGAATGTAAAACTAGTTCCCCCCGTGTTATGACAAGGAATAGTTTCATCAACTTTGGAAACGTAAAGCATGCATACCAAATAGGCGCAACAGATGTTCAGCTCCATATACACTAGACGGAGAGACATTATCTGAAACTGTGTCATGATATTGTTGGCGCTCCTTTTTGTACAAAAGTATAACTGGCAATGATTTGTCAAAATACGATCTTATGCCATTGAGAATTTCTCCAACTGATTCAGCCATCCTGTATACATGAAACATAAAGGGGAAATCAGCAAACCGTGCAAATCACATCACTTTAATCATTCTCTTTTCTTTTATACTTCAGCTAAACAGAATAGTTTGTGCCCCGAGTGTAACAGTTAATACAAGGAAAAAAATCAGAAGTTGGGACATTTTGGATAAATCATGTGCCTCTAGCAATCTAAAAGTTCCCTAACCATGCATGGTAAACAACGGGCTAGTGTTCAAACCACCTATTCTACTTAGAAAGGGAACTATTGAGCTCCAATAGCACGTCTTTGGTCTTCAAGTTTTTAGCATTTCCACCCCCCATCATGGACCTTGCTTGGTATTCATTAACTTACCAAGCAACATGCCAGAATATCCAAATATTAAGTAGAAACCATATTACTAAATTAACACAAAAAGATATCCATCAATGCCATTTAAAGAATATGTGTCCATTCTTTGAAAGCAATAGAAAGATACACTCACATGCCATCCTTTTTTGACCAGTGTTCAAGGTAATTCGTCAGTATATCATCAACACTGGGAGATCGTGGAAGTTTTACAAGCTGTGAGAAAACAATTCGAAAGTTTAAGTCCATAGGAGAATGAATATTTCAGTTTAGATTCTGAATAAAAGTCTCTTAAAAAGATTAAAAACTCGTTTGGATTTTGGACACTTTTACAAATCCATTAAAGACAATGAACTCCAAAAAGAACTCATCACTAAAACAGCATAGGTAGCTGATTCATTCCTTTATGTGAAAGAATATTTGTAACCACTACTTCTTTCTACTTTTATATGGAGTACTGCTGGTGATTAAAAACAAAGACATATCTCCACATACCATATTCTGCTGAGTGATGAACTCCCAATCATCAACAAGTTGCTTCTTTAAAGTCGATGGAATTTGAATCTTGATGAGCTTCTCAGCGGACGCATTGTCTTTCTGTTTATGAAAAGCTCCAAATATCAAAGGTTTAGTATTATCAAAGCCAAGTTATGAACTACACCTGACCAAAAATTTAAAAAATAAAAATAAGAACTCATTTAGCCTGTTCACTGGAAAATCTTTTACAATTACATTAGATATGTGAAATTTGTGACATTGATTTTGGAAAGGCACTCTCATAAAGATCAGAAAATAGGGCAGCCAGAGGAATGAATCATATTGAGGCAGCAAATCATTCAATTTATTTTAATATTGGAGGTAGTAAAACATGGGACTGACCAATAGGGGTAAGCACATAAAATGAGAACTATATATTAAGAATTAACTTCAATAGATAAAAAATTAAAATAGAAGCAAACCTCTGTTGTTGAGTCACCCTTGCGTTTTTTCCCTTTGGGAACTGCAGCAGAAGTAAAACAATTGATAGAGTGCCTTAAAATATTTTGTTTATTTCCACATTGAATAGACAATTATCACCTACTAACAGTAAATGACATACCGTTCGTTTTCGTTTCCTCTTTATCCGCATTCAAAACTATCAAAATTTATTTTCACCCAGGATATCAAAAAGGATACCGCATAAAGTCAAGAGAAGAGCTAGAAAAATATTAAAAGAGAAGACATACCACTGTTTTTTGTATCATCTTTTTCAATTTTCGGATCTGTCAAATTCAAGCACAACAACAATATAAAGCTTGTAAGTAATTCTACCAATTAATGCCACTGAAAAGCTACACCAGTACAGCAATGCCTTCACATTTAACTAGATAAATAAATGAGCATGTGTTCTAAAATTACATCATATGCCACACAAAAATACAGCAATTCCTTCACATTTAACATACCAACTGAGGCTTTGGGTTTAGCTTGTGCTGAACGCCCTAATTTTGTATTCTTCTCCACTCCCAATTTCTTGTCAAGGGCCTGCTGCTTTATGATATTGTCATCAGTAAGTTTCATCAAGCGTTGAGTGCCTACCCATTCATCCCAACTGTTGCAAGATAATTATACTTCAATATCTAATATCATATAGTACCTTTTGCACATACTCCAGATTCATTGCAATCTTGAAAATCAGAACCAGAATGGTAGGCTAGTAACTGTTGCATAATCAAAGGCTCAAGAACCTTCGAAATCACATGAGATATACTTACTTCTTGTTCCAACCCTGCATGAATGAAAAAAAAATTATTACTCGATGCCACTTGGATTGAAAGTATGTACAACAAGGTTATAGACTAAAATACAATAACATTGACTAGTTTGATTTAAGACGATCACTTTATAAATTTCCTGACTAGGCTGGCTTAGGGGTAAGAAGGATAGGGGTGGTGGTTTGCAGAAGTTAACAACACTCACCAAGTAATGAACAAAATATCTCCATTCATTCTCTCTAAGCTCAGCTTTTTGGACCTTCAGAATAATTTGGATTGCATCAGAAAAGAAAGAAAAAAAAATCATTACAAGATAGAAAATGTACAGGGAAACAGAAGCATGCAGGATGTAAACAATTCCACAAGTTCAGTAGATCAATTGTCTATGAAAACTTGATTTTCTGTAACACAATGCCTATCAGTAAATATGCATGCCTGTATTCTAAATTCATTTAAGGAGGTTTGGTTTAAACAGTCAGCTCCATATAAGCATATTTCCCCAACACATGGGTGACTGAGAAGTGAGAATGGAGTTCATTATTAGTTCATGAGTTTCAAAATTTTAAAAAATCGAACTTTGCTTTTGCTAAGCTCTTTCCCGATAAGCAATTTCCCTATTTCACCATGTATTCTCGCAATATTTATATGGGCATATTGTCTCTCATGTGGTGTGTATTGAAATATGACACTTGGGGACTGAAATTATAACATTTCAACTGAACAACTTGGGGACAGTAATTACGACATAATTAACCTAAACTGCAGCACAACCAAGAATAGCAGTGAAAATTCAAGCAATTGCAGTATTCTCCCAAAGAGTTAAGCTTCGAGAGATGCTCTGCACTAATACATTCAATTTAAGCAGTGAAAAGAAATGAAATTATGAAGATAAGTAGCTGTTAATTCAGAATTTGCTTGAGAAAAATTAGCTAATATCTTGGTTACTGACAGAGAAGAGAGACTTGCCTTAGCTTCATAGATGCGAGGGCCATGGTAAGCTAGGACCTTCTCTCCTTCAGAGTAGAGGCTGGAATTCGAGTCCGGAACTTCGCCGGACGACTTTTCGCTGTCCGTAGCTGATTCGTCCTTGGAGCTCACCATTTTTGTTTTCAAATTTCAGAGATTCTTCAACTGATTTTGCTGTTAAACGGTTGTAGAGAAACTGAAATCTACTTGCTCCGCTGCTTGCTCTTGATTTGCGTTGTTGAGCTAATCTCCGGCGAAAGTCGCCGCCGAGTGTCGGCTTCTTATCGCCGGTTCGAATTATATGATGCCGGATCCAAGTGGATCTGTGCATGTGAGTGAACACTGAACAACTGTGCGGTGTGCGCTCGTGCCCGCTCTCTTCTTCAATTTTTATTTTTTATTACAGTACTACTCCGTATTATTCTTTTATGTTTTTTTTTTTCCTCAATTGGGCCAAAAAAACTTTTTTTTTTTAATACCGGAATAATAGAGATAATATTGTGTACTTTTTTTTTTTTTGAAGAACAGTACTTTTTTTTTTTAATAAGTTGGATTGACTACTTAAAAGTGTATTTGGGAGAACAATTATCACAAGTTATTATAAGTGATTGACATTCGAATCATTAATCATTATAAGTATAATACAAAGTAATACATAATTTTTTTTAAGGTAGTGTAATACATATTTTTTTTAAGGTAGTGTAATTATGGTCTAATACTTGACTGTCGACTAACCATTGTTGGTGGGTTCATGGTCACAAAGAGTGTTTGCAGTCATTTATGCCTATTACTAGACTGCGCATACTGTACATAGTTGACTTCTCACTCGGGTATGGACTTGATCTCCTCAATAACATTTTTCATTCTTTTGTTAGTTAGATTAGGCATTATTAGATTAGATTGGTGACATATATTCTATCATCAATAAATTTGATGTAGTTAACGGTACAAAATTGTTAAATGTAACCATTTTATTTTTCCATTATGAAAGTCATAGCCAATAAGCAAATCTGGCTTTGAAGTTGAACTAAAGTTGCATCAAATCCATGCAAATGTATATCGACCCCCCACCCCCAAAAGATAATAATAATAATAATAAAACTTTCTGATTATATTACAGAATATTTCACAAAGATGACATATATGTAAAACAATAATGAATCAAATAAAACAATTAATTTCATAATCTTTGTCCTACTCTCTGAGGCCATTGCAACTTTATTAATGCCATTCTGCGATTTTTCCATGATATTTGCCTAAAGTGATAGCATGCAACACTAACGATGTCCTTCTCCAGGACTAGGACCAGAATCCTTAATGTCTCCATAAGTAAATTTATGGCCTATACCAGGAGCAGGACCGTCCTTGACTGCACCGATAGTGAATTGATCCAGACTGTATGTCCATTCATTTTTTCTAACGTCTGCCGTGATTGAGTCTTGAAGCTTCAAAATACCCAAGGAACGAGCTTCTGCAGTATTTAGAACAATTGATATACTAGCCAATAATATTACAAATAAAATGAAACGAAGAGATCTAAGATAATTAGCCATATATGTATGAAAGAAATAGTTTCCTCAAATCTCAAGTTAGCTAGAGGGCTTGGCTTGTAGTATTGGCAAGAGCTCGAGGCATGGCCAATTTATACTATGGAGATGGAGAAATCCCATTATTATATTTATTATTTTTTTCAATTTTTGACTGAGGAAAAGTTATAAGCAAGAAACGTGTGTTAATCAAGTCATACTTCGAGTCTAACTTTGGTATTAGCTTAGCAAGATTTTCCAAAATGATAATAATAATAACTATTTTCTAAATTGAATAAATTTTCAGTTACCAAACATGCATAGCTTCACCTATCAAAATTCAAAACTAGACAAAAATTTGTGTGAGACCGTCTCACGAATCTTTGTTCATAAAATGGATTGGGTCAAGATGAAATGTAATACTTATACTAGCAAATATAATATTAAATCATGAATAAAATGTTTATATTACTTATATGGAAAAATGCAATACTTTTGAAGGAAAATGTAATACTTTTACATTTTGATGTAAAATGTAATATTTTTACAATTTGTATGAGACTGTTTCACGGATCCTTGTTCGTGAGACATGTGAGGTCAAGATCAAATGTAATACTTATATGGAAAAATGTAATACTTTACATTTTGATTTAAAACTATTATATTTTTCCTTATAAATAACAAACACTTGCCAACATATTACTTATTTGTCATCCAAAGTATTACATTTTCCCTTGTAAGTAACAAACACTTATTCCTAATTAGTATTAAATTTTTTAGTATAAGTATTACATTTTCATATTGACACGGCTCATCTCACGGATAAAGATATGTGAGACGGTCTCACATAAGTGAGACCCATATTTATATAAGTTGGTATCTTGTATATTTATCTTTATCTTAGGGAAATTAATGTAAACGGGTTCATTATGGAGTGACATAATAACGATACGGACGTTACCCGTTAAAATTAACGAGTTAGAGTTCTAAACACGAACACGAACACAAACACAAACATTGGTTGGCACAATATATATGTTTAGTTAACAGGTTTTTGGTCTACTCAACATGATATGACATGATAACACGTTTAGAATCCATTAGACATGTTAATATAATTTTCTTTTAAGGAAAAAAATATTTTATTTTATTTTTAACTTAGTTGATCCTAGTTTCGCCGAATTAATCCTAAACGCACAGTCGCACAGGATCCCACTCCGGGAGCTTCTGCGGAGGTAAACTGCGAGTCGCACAATCAACCTACCGGTCAGATATTATTCTTCATGTATGCGCGATAGATCCAATCCAAACATATTAAAACAATTTTATTAAATCTACAATTAAATGTGACCGTCTTCTCTCCATCTCTCTTCCATGTACTCACATATATTATAAACATATTAGAAGAAGATTGTGATTAGAAAATGAAAGTTAGGAATGTAATGTGAAATCTTTTATTATTATTATTTTTTAAATATATGACTAAAATTACAATTTTCTCTCAAAGGTAAATATGTTACTATACTCATTTGACCCCAAAAAAAAAAACAAAAAACTTGGAGAACAAAGATTAATAATGTAAATAAACAAAATTATCATTTATCTTTCTTTCACATGTTCACTGTAATTTTTACCGGAAGAATCATAAGTTATAATTTTTTTAAATTTTTTTAAAGCCTTAAAAATTAAAGTAAAAATAATATTATACTCATTAAACTAAACTAAAATTGGAATTGGGAAACAATTCGTTTGAATTCTAACTGCCAACAGGTGATATGTAATATGATGCATTGTCACTGCCAACGATGTTTGGGCAATTGTTTTATGTATTGTCAAGCATTGCATTGAAACTTCTGAAAGGCATCCACACCTACCGTCCACATGTTCATCTATTTCTTCGAATATATCCATCACCATATATACTAATTTACACTTTTTTTTTTGGTTCATATGAAAATATTTGTATAGAAGAACTCTTTTCTTTGAATTTGAGAGAAAAATTTTTTTTACTTTGATTGGTGGAAAATTTACTTTAAGGTGTGTTTGGAAAACTAAAAAATGATTTCTGTTCAAAGAGACATTACTTTTATTTTCTTGAAAAATAACTTCTCATCTTTTTTGAGAGTGTCATTTTCCATTATCAACACACAGTTGTTGCGACCTTCTTCATCCGCACACTACCACTCACGTCGTTGTCACCACTACCACCACCACCACCACCACAACCACAACCACCGCCCTAGCACCACTTATTATTATTATTATTATTATTATTATTATTATTATTATTATATTCTAAACAAAACACTTAAAATGTTTAATTATACAATTCTGCTCATTTTTTAGAAAATGAACCAAACACACCAAAATAATTTTCTCCAATGCAAATTTCAAACACTGAAAATAGAAATATTTTATGGAAAATGACTCATTTTCCTGAAAACATTTTCCATAACCAAACACACCCTTAATGGAAAATGAATTCTTCATGTTTGAGGAAAAATAATTTATTGCTCTACTTTGGCATTTTATTTTCACACCATTTTGGGGAAAAGGTTACAACACCATTTCCTATATTATCGATATTTATTTTTACTACGTAAGTACATTTAAATCTTTATACTAATTATTTTCAACAATTTATTTTTTATTATTAACCCAACACTGGAATCAATGTTCCAAGTAATTTTTCTATGAAATTTAAATTCAACTTTTCACGAATCAAACAGATCATAAAAGAATTTAAATTCACTTGACCAAATTAATTTATCTGATCCCATTCAAAATAATTGTTATTTTTTTTTTGGTTAAACTACAATGTGTCATGAGTATACTCTAATTATATAAGACACATTTAAGCCTGTACTATAATCTAACTAATTCTTATTCGCATCATTACGGTCTAATTAAAGGACAAAATTTTGAGGATATTAATTTTTCAATAGCAGAGGCGATTCAAAATACGGAGTAATTGTTAGCCCGAACATGTGGCACACGTACAGTACATAATGCCTGGTTTCCACAACCACGCACATTGTGAATGTACAATTCTCATGGTTTGACGAGTCAAATGTTGAACTTTGACACAAGAAATCTCTGATCTGTTCCAACATCTTACGTCTCTGTTCCCAGCAAAGAAAATGGAAGCTTAAAAGATTAACAATCTTTAACTGCAAGTCTTAAGCATGCGAATCCTACAGCCAACAACCACAGAATTGGAGAATTGATGATCGCATGTGGTTGGATTAGTCTACATTCTAACATGGTTTTTCTTCTTCTTCTTTAGAAAAAATTGCATTTTAATTTCATTCCTAAATTATAAGATAATGGTAGAATTCGTGCCTAAGTATTGATTGCTCACTTTTCGATCCTAAACTATAATTGATCTTGTACTTTTTGTTCCTAAGTTAACTTCTCATGTTCACTTTTTGTCCATAATCTTTTGTTAGTAAAGGAACGAAAGTGCAACACTAATAATAGCTTAAATACAAAAAGTGAGCCACTTATAGACGAATTCTACCATTATTAAATGAAAAATACAATTTTTCTTTCTTTAAAAAAAAAACATATTTTCGGTTCCCTTTATTGTTTGCATATAGGAAGTCATGGTCAATGACCAAATCTGACTTGGAGGTTGAACTCAAGTTGCTTCAAATTCATGCAAATTAATATATATATATATATATATATATATTAGGTATGTGAGAACAAACTTTTAAGTGAAAAGTTAGGGTCACACTTGTGTGAGACCGTCTCACGGATCCTTATTCGTGAGACGGGTCGGGTCGAGTCGAAGTACCATGCAAATGTCGCACTTATATGTGCAAATGTCATACTTATATGCTCAAATATAATACTAATCAGGAATACAATTTTTGTTACTTATAAGAGAAAAAGTATTACATTTTCCATAATAAGTAATGTTTACAAGTTTTCCTTATAAGGGAAAATATAATATCGAAAAGTAAAAGTATTGTATTTTCCCTTAAAAGTATTACATTCACCATTATAAATGACAAAAATTTTATTCCTGATTAGTATTACATTTGAGCATATAAGTATGACATTTGTGCGTATAAGTGTTACATTTACATCTTGACCCGATCCGACCCGTCTCAAAGTGAGACGGTTTCACACAAGTTTTTGCCAAAAAGTTACGACTAATCTAATCTCAACAATTTTAAAAGAATAATAAATTTTTGAGTGCTTATTTAAACGTGATATTTAAAATATTTTTAGACATATTCAGTTTGAATAAATTATATAATTTTTGTTTTTGAATATAGTATTTTACCACTATATCCACTTATGTAAATAAG
>CM008341.1:8261599-8274356 GCA_002525835.2 Ipomoea batatas | reverse complement strand
TAAGGTTCATTTAATTTAAGCATGAAATTTGCTGTCTTTTAAGGACAATATCTCATTGATAGTAACATTTTAACTATTTATATATTTATTACTTATTATATTGTTGGAGGGTTGAGTGTTAAAATTTTCGAAATAATTGAATATGGAATTGGCAATTGGGGCGTGTTCATTAAGTCACTTCACATGTTGTGTAAATTTGTAGGCCCATAATAGGCCTGCTGTCCATATTGGCCCACACATTTACACAAGCCAAGTGGGTCATGGTAGATCCCAATTTTTATGGAAAACTATCATGTTGTATTATGTATTGGGCTGTATGTGCATGTAACATTATTTATTTATTTTGATAACTCGGATTTTCTAGTTTTACTGGATTATATATATGTTTCCAGCAACCATATAGGTACTTTGGTAGGGGTTGTTGGAACATCAACTTGTATATATTGCATAGAATAAAATGAAGGGACATCATCCTAGATTTAAAAACTCTCCGCTCTTCTTCAATCTTGTGCTCTCTTCTCCCTCAATAGTCATACCTTTCTGTTTTGGATTTAATAAGTGTTAGCATTAGTTATCGGTCCACACAGCTGTGTGAACCACGGTCAAAAAACGATGTTGTTTCGTGTAATTTTTTTTCATTTGACCCACTGTAATATACATTTTTATAACTCATAAACTACATTAAAATTTGCTTGGAATCATGGAGCAAAATGTTAAAAGCTGTGTAACCAAAAGGTATTGAACCCATGACTTCAAACATAACAATATAAACACTAACCACCCAAGCTGCTCACAATCTTATATACCAAATAGCAGGGAGCTCTACTTATGTATGAGAAGTGCACTGGAAGTAAAGTAATGGGAGACACGTGTGTGGTCAAGAATGAAGGTTGCCCGATGCCATACATTTGTCAACTATCTGTGGGTTCTTCAACAATATAAATAGGGTGTATTGTCTCCCTTTAAAAATCATCCCTAACTTCTCAACCTCCCTCTTGGTGTAGTGATCTGTGACCCTAACCTTTAATCCATACATCAGTTAAGGACTATAATTTTTACAAAAACACGAATTCCATTTTTATATATTAAAATTTCAAATTAGAGGTCTTATAAGTAATTTCCATATATTATTTTACAGGTAACTGTGATGCCACACCACTGTCACTGCGGTTTGTGATAATTACTTAAGGCAGCAGAGGATTTCCACCGGATCGGCACACGCTTGGGTTTCCTTGCCACACGCTTGAGTTTCCTTGCCACATTCAATTTTGTGGCAATCCTATAATAGCAAACACCTCGTCCAAAATGGATAGAATTCCTCGTCCAGTAAGGAAACCTCGTAAATGTAATCATTTTCCTCGTATAATCGACTATGAATCTATGATTTCTTATATATATATATATATATATGATTAATGTCTGTATGTATCATTGGTCTTCTCTCACATCAATACTCAATATCTCACCATATTTGGATTTGGGTTTGATATGTCTTTGTACCACGAAAAACAAAAGCTTCCGTTACTGCGTGGCGAGGGCGAGGGAGAGGGAGAGCGAGAGGGAGCCTTTGATTACTCCCAGAGAGTTCACATCCACGGCGCCGATGAAACGGACGGGGAGGAATTCACGGGAACGCCGCCGTTTTCGTGGAAGAAGCTGTGGCTGTTCACCGGGCCGGGGTTCTTGATGAGCATAGCGTTTTTGGATCCGGGGAACCTGGAGGGCGGGTTGCAGTCCGGCGCTATTGCGGGGTACTCGTTGCTATGGTTGTTGTTGTGGGCGACGGGGATTGGGCTGCTGGTGCAGCTTTTATCGGCGCGGCTTGGGGTGGCGACCGGGCGGCACCTGGCGGAGGCGTGCCGGAGTGAGTACCCTAAGTGGGCCAGACTGTTGCTGTGGGTTATGGCGGAGTTTGCCCTAATCGGAGCGGATATTCAGGAGGTGATCGGCAGTGCCATTGCCATCAAGATTCTCAGTAGAGGCTACTTGCCTCTCTGGGCTGGCGTCTTCATTACTGCTTTTGATTGGTAATTTCTCTACTCACAAAATTAGTACCCAAATGCTTTAAAGTTGTGATCTTTTTTCACTAAAATTCAATTTTTGTGTCATCACATACAGTTTCATATTTCTGTTTCTTGAGAACTATGGAGTGAGGAAGCTGGAAGCTCTCTTTGCCTTCCTTATCTCAGTCATGGCACTCTCATTTGCATGGATGTTCGTTCAGACCAAGCCCAGCGGTGTTGAACTTCTTCTCGGTAAGATTATTGATTTGGTAACCCTAACCCGGCCAAGCATATTCAATTCGATCTATTGGTCTTTTTAGTTTAAACCTGATGGTCTTTTGGTTTTGGTTTGCCTATCAGCAACTTAGGCTGATTTACTTGTGATCTTTTTGTTGATTAAAACATCAGCTAAATCATAAGGTGAGGTTTATCCTACAATTAAACTAAAAAAAAGTGGTTTAAATATTTTAGGTATTGTGGTTCCAAAAATCAGTTCAAAAACTGTAAAACAGGCAGTGGCAGTAGTTGGGTGCAGTATAATGCCTCACAACGTATTTCTCCATTCCGCTTTGGTCCAATCGCGCGACATTGACACCCGCAAGATCGGCAAAGTCCGGGAAGCGATCAAGTACTACACCATCGAGTCCTCGGCGGCGCTGGCGATTTCCTTCGTGATCAACGTGTGTGTTACGACGGTTTTCGCGAAGTCTTTTTACGGCACCGAGGTTGCCAAGAACATCGGCCTGGTGAACGCGGGGAATGCGCTTCAAGAAAAGTACGGCGGGGGGTTGTTCCCGATTCTTTACATATGGGCCATCGGCGTTCTGGCCGCCGGTCAGAGCAGCACCATCACCGGCACCTACGCCGGCCAGTTTATCATGGGGGGCTTCCTGCACATGAAGCTGAAGAAGTGGCAGAGGGCGATGATCACAAGAAGCTGCGCCATCATCCCAACCCTAATCGTTGCGCTTGCTTTCGACAGGTCCGAGGATTCGCTCGACATCCTTAATGAGTGGCTCAATATTCTTCAGTCAATCCAGATCCCCTTCGCTCTTATTCCCCTTCTCTGTCTTGTTTCCAACAAGGAAGTTATGGGCGTTTTCACCATTGGTCCCGTTCTTAAGGTACATTCTAGATCTAATGAAGGGTTTTAATAACGGCAATATTACAATTTGACTAGAACTAGTCTATTTGACCTTTTTAATTTGAAATAATCAACTATGAGTAATTAGAGTCTTTACTTTATTATATACCATCAAATACGACTGTGAGTTTACCTATCACTCTGAAAATAAAATTAATTGGGTTTTGATTTGTTTTGTGTGCAGGCAATCTCATGGCTTGTGGGTACCTTGGTGATTGTGATAAATGGATATCTGTTAGTTAATTTTTTCTCAAAAGAAGTTAGTGGACCTGCGATTATATCTCTTGTAGTGGTGTTTACGACTGCATATGTTGCATTCGTAGTATACCTCATTCTAAGGGGGATACCCTATTTTAATTCGTGTAGGAAGTGATTGATTGCTCATTGGATTTTCTGTAGAGTTGCAGGGGAATAAATTATATTTTTCAATATAAAAGGAAATTAAAGTGGTACAAACAAAGAATTTAATCTCTTAAAATTTATTATAATTATTAAGGTTTCCAAGTCTCGTAAATTCAAACTCTTTTATATGCGATCATTTCCGTCACTCCACCACTGACTACCCGTCTAAGCACCAGTCCCTAGCCCAACAATCGTAATATATATGATGAATCATTAGACTTTGTCTCGATCTTATTACACATCAAACAAACATGAAAACTCAATGACTTTAAGGTTATAATAAAAGATTCAAACCATAGAAGTATTTGATGAAGATTCAAGGGCACTTAGGTTTGCCCTTGGAGTTGAGCATGTCACGGTAACAAGGGCACTCCGACTTGTTGCCGTAGGTTCCTGAAGGAACGCAGTTGCATTTGTTGCAGCACAGCCCGCAGAAGTTCAGGCAGCGTTTCATCACTCCAGCTTTTGCGCATCTTGTTGCACATTTCCCGTCACAAGATCCTTAATTAACAGCCATCATAAAAAACATGCCATTCACAACAATGTAATAGGATACTCCCATGTTTGATTCATAAACATGGTTTTATCCGAACAGAGATATGGCAAAGAACAAGTTATTTACCTGGATCAGCATCAGCTGAGGTTGGCTGGAGGAAGGAAGAGCTGAGAATGAGGGAAACAATGAGCAGTGTAGCAAAAGCAAGCTTCATTTCAACCAAAATGTGAAGTTTCCTTTGGCAAGTCTTTGTTTTCATGACCCTAGTAGACTCACTAAAGGAGAATATTTATAATGCTATTATGCACCTTAGAAAGCTTTTTAACATGACGCACATATATAAGTATGGGTCATTCGATCTTGCATCTCTATTAGCAACTTATTCATTGAATGTCCTGTCCGGATAGCTCAAGTGGTCGACCAATCAATATTTAATTTTACTTCTACCAGAAAGGTGGAGTTTGAATCCTAGTTAAAACTTGAGGAGTCATTGAAAACGTTAATCCATCAATGGTGGAAAAGACCTCTTGTGGCTCGAATTATTCTTTGTTTTCGGTATTGTTGATTAGTTTTGTTTTTACTCTTATGAACCAACGAAATACCTATGGTTTGATACATAAGAAATTGCCCATTGTTTTTTACAGACCGTCCAAGGCGGTCCATAGCCACTCCCATGTTTTTGAAAAATTTTAGAATACTCAAATTGCTCTTCGAATTCCACATTACATTCAATTGTAATCTATCAATGGTGGAAAAGACCTCTTGTGCAAACAATCTGAAACTTATATTAAAGCTATTTAAACAACTCGAGATTTACCTCTTCATAGGCCTTAAAACAGGTTCATATGTATAATTTGACAAAACTGAAAAAGCTAAGTTATCAAAAAAAAAAAAAGCTTATTGTATTATTTGGCTGTGAGTAGGGAGCATGTGCCATGTTTACCACTTCCAAGAAAGCAACAAATCCATGAAAGGAAAAGGTTTGGTTTTGGAGGAGTAGGTTATCCTTTAGCCATTTTTAAGAATGTGTTGGGGTCAACTTCATTTTTCCCATTCTCAGAAGAGAGAGAATCTTGGAATATATATTGAAAGAAAAGTGTTTGCTGTGGGGTTGGCTGCAGACTGTAACCTGTCTGGTATGGCCGTGGAGACCACTAGATTTTTCTACTTCTTTAGGACTCAATCTGACATTGTAAAGAAACTTTCCAGCAATCACATTGGCTTTCCTATCTGTCATCCCTTGGATCTGCTTCATTATATTTTTTCTTTCTAGACAAATTAATTGTTTTAATTCCCTCCAACCAAACAATGTAATTTCAACCGCAAAAGAATAGCATTGGAATTACACCCAACCAAACGCTTGTAAAGTGTTAATCGATACTGTGTTGATATAATTTGAGTATTCAAAATGTATGTCGATTGTCTTAACAGTACCGATACAATTCAATTTTTTTCTTTTTTTTTTTTTGTTAAACTCAATGCTCGGAAACCTTTTCCATTCAACTTGGCACTGTCATTTTAGAGTTTTGAGTCTTTTTTACACTGAAATAAGTTCATGTATGGGGAATTTTTCAAGATCAATTTGTCTGATAGATGACATTTTTTTCTACTTGCAATTCCTTCAATGCACACATTCAGAAAAGAAAAGAAGAAACAATGAACCTCAAAACTATACTTTTGCACTTCTCCAAGCAGCATATATATATATTCAGATACTCTTTATCATCTGTATGTCACATTAGCAACTAGCAAGATTCCACCAAATTCACCTGTGAAATAACAGATCAGACATTAATCATTAACATCTATGTAGCATAAAAGACTAGATTGATGGCACTTAGTAAGTTAGTATGTAGAAATCACTTCATTGTACCTTGATGATGTCCCGCTTTGAGTTGGGGTGAGGATACGCTGCCAAGACCGCCATGTGAAAATGCTAAACCATGGGAAGATGCACACTTATCAGATCTCGTCTCACAAGAAACTAACACAAAGTTTGATATAATTGCGTTGAGTTTTGTTGTATGCGTAATAAGCAATAAAAGCAAAGTGCAATAAAGAATGCAAACGAGATTTTATACAATTAGCTTCTTCGAGGCGGGAATTGAAGCTTACTCTAAAAGGATCACTTCGAAGTGACTGCACCAGTATTGAGCCTCCAAACTCGTTATCCTGAAAAGCGAGATTGACAAAGCACCATAAAGCTGCAGTTACTATCAAATATGGCTTATTTGTGTCTGTCGTCTGGTGTTGACAAATGGCGAGAAAAGGAAATTCTGATTAAAAGAAAGATGGTAAGTATGTGCTCTGATTGTAGTCTACCTCGAGATACAAGTCCTTCAACCGTTTCCCAGTTTGAGCACAGCAAATCCGCACAACTGATTCATCACAACTTCCGCTAATGATATAGTCCCTCCCGTTCATGTAATATGAACGCGTGTAATTATGAGCGCTACCCGTTGAAGTTATACCAAAATCCGTATGAAGTCTTCCATCGACTGCCAAGATTTGTTTCACCTGAAAACATTAGAAGTTAGCCTAAAACCTTAGCTCGTTCCAATGGTGAAATTGTAACTGTCAATTAGATCTAGCAGATCGAAATAATTTAACGTTGAGTACCTCGTTGTCTATAGCTGACACAAGAAGATAAAGATCGTCGGGAGAAAAGCAGACCATCACATTCCCTCTCGAGCTCGAAGCAGTATAGCAAGGGCGAATAGGTTGCTGCCTCAAGTCCCACATTTTGACATGATGGTCGAATGATGATGTGACCAACATATTAGGGGAATGATTTGCGAATTTAGCAACATTGATGGGTTCACTATGCATATCGCTAAAAGTATGTAAGCGTCTGCCACTACAAATATCAAATATAGCAACTTTCTTTGTATAACCACTCGTGAGGAATCTATCATCGGTTGAATTGACATGAACCGAAGTCAAATGTTCAAACTTCTCAAAAGTTACCGGGCCAGAACTACAATAGATACCTTCTGCTTCTGCCATCACGTGATTGATGTCATACAATCTCAAAGAACCATTATCGCAACCAACAAGTAGCTGATTTTTCGAAATGAAAACAAAACCATCATTAACCGGTATTAGAAAACAATATAGAAAGTCATAAGGTGTAATCAGAATTTGTATATATAGCCATCAATATAGTGTAAAGCAGATAGGAAATTGTAGTTCGTGTTTTTCTTGAAGAAATGAAGTACCTTAGACGGATGCTTGTTCAGCCAACAAAGCCCCAAAACGCTGCTACTCATTCCAAAAGGTGGAATATACGTAAAAACATTTCCCTTCTCATGGTTTACGATGATCACTTCCCCATCTAAAGTTCCACAAGACATCAGACCAGGATCAGACGGGTGGTACTCAAACTGTCTCGGTTGAGGGACTTTTCTGCCCTTGTTAATAAAATCACTTATACGAGACATGAGATGCATGGAAGGACACGATGAAGCCCCAAATTTGGCAGCACAAAGAGACCTGGAATAGGAAATTTGGCTTTTTCCAAAAGAAGCGGACCGCTTTACCCTTGAAGGAGTTTTGCAGTATAAATTCTTTGTTCTGGTTTCACGCATCTGCAAAATACTTAAAACACTCTCCTTGAACGTGCGTTTGCTTGGTAGATATTCAAAATGATTTGAGTAAACAGTTTTGGCCATTTCTCTGTCGATTTTCTGTATGGGCAAATTATCCAGCACTTCTAGACGAGGCAATAATACAATCATGTACTCCCTGTAGCGTTTCTCGAAGCAGATGGGCGATGGATGATGAGAAGCATACATCTTAGAAAAAAATGACGCTTCTCTCAGCTTCAAGTGTGTAGGACACTCATTTCTCTCTTTAATATGCAATTCACTGAGAGAGATCTGATACAGATATAAAAAAAGTATCAACATAACACAAGAAAAAGTAAAGCAATTTAATTGGAACAATCAAAATAAAGGCACCAGACCTCAGGTTCCAAAATTTCTGCTCCAGAATGGGAGACAGAGGACAAATCCAATGCCATAATCCCATCAATATGAACAAGATCTCTATCCCCCGACTGAACGGATGACTGCTTAGGTAAACTCAGATACTCAGAAATAGGCAACAGATTGCCAGTAGAAAGTGGGTGCCCCGGTCCATCTGCAGAAACATCTGAGACATAAGTTCCACGCATCAAAAAACAATTGGATAGTTATCTAACTCTGTTTAATTGACCTGATTAAGATTCTTGCACAGAAAAAGATTTGTTGCCTTACTGGATGGTGCAAGACATATTCCAGTGTCTTCGCAACCTACACAATTTTGAAACCGAAGTTCTATCAAAGAAGGAAGTCTCAACAAGGCGGCGGTGGTTGTCCAAAGATCAGCGATTCTCGTTCCACACATTGAAAGGCGCATTAGTTTTGGCAGGCAAGCAAAGCAATCCTTCTCTAAGCCAGTAAGTGAAGAACAGAAGTCCAGATTAAGCGTGTGCAACTGTGCAAAACTCCCAGCCATGTTGAGCTTCCGAATATCGGTGAATCTCAGTTTCAGCAATTGGCAATTTAAACCACCTTGGAAAATATCCCTGAAGAGTTGTCAAATAGCTGATATGATAAGTACTGCAAATATCCCACGAGAAACAATATCATTGAACGAGATAATCTAAGATTAACACTGACACATACCGCGCAATATCCTCTTTCAATAGTATATCCTGGAGATTGGCAGTCCGTAGTTTTGAACCAACCGCATGAATTAAGGCCAAGACTAACTCTTGGTTCAAGACACGGGGCAATCTACAAAGAATATCCACAGCATCAATGTCAAAAGAGTGCACTTCTTGGAAGAAATCAACAAGGGGAGATAAGTCATCGTCATCGAGTGAAAGCACTATGGCGCACTCCTGGTGTGTTCTTTTCTGCTCCATGGACTGAACAACAACAGAAAAGTTTTAACCTCTGAGATTAAACCATATAAAAGCTGAATCCTTTTACACTCCTCACTGCATTTTTATGTAGAAACAAGAAAGTTTATCTGAAGGGTAACCCCAGTCAAGATGGCAAGAGATCCCCACTTGTAACCACAAGGTCACGAGTTTGAATCCTTGCCCCCTTGATTTGAGCCGGTCAGCTATGAGTAACCTTAGTTGGTTTACTTGTGATTCTTTTTCGGTTAAGTCACAAGACGGGTTTACCTATAGCAGAAAGGATTGTGAGATTCCCTCGTCATCCAAAAAAATATAAAGTTTATCTGATAAATAACCAAATTTAAGACCCAAGATTGACAACCTCCAAGAAAATTATTGAACTGCAAATAAAACCCAATTCAAAAATATCATGAAATTCTAACCCCTTTTTAGGGTAATAAGTAGGTAATCACCTTATATAGCCCTGAGAGGACAGCAGGATTGGTTGAAACACCATGCCTCTTGCAAGAATCCATATACCTAGCAACAATTTCACAGAACAACAAGTTATTACACAAATAGAATTACTTCCCAAATTTGGTCTTTGAAATCAAGCAAAAAAGATACTCCGTAACAAACAAAAATCAAGGAAAATTAAAGCTGCCATCTTTAAGCAAGCATAATAACAAATAATAAACTCAAGCAGAGTGCCAAAAATACAAAATATACCCATTCTTGTACTTTGAAAATTGAAGAAGGGTGTAAAGAGAATATACCTGGCCAGTAAGGTAGAGATGCAAAGAGCCATAGCTGTTAGTCTCTTGAGAAGGGAAAATGAACAGAAAGATAGAGAAAAAAGAAAAGAGTGGGATAATAAGCCGAGTCAACTATTACAAGATAGACAAAAACAGAAATAAGATGGGAAGATAAGCAGAGTCAACTACTACAGTGGAGTCTGCACGTATCAGTAACAGTTAGAGTGATAAAAGAATCTCCAATCATTATTCGAAGATATGTATTAGGAGAAAGTAAATCAATATAAGTTGTATTGATTCAAATCGATAAAGTTAATAAGCCACTACCTAGAGTCGAATTTACAATTTTATTATCATATTAACCGAACAACTTGATTAGGGCAATTACTTTACAATATAAGACACTACAGCTTATCGGGTGTGAATGGTCGGAAGTGACAATGGGTGATGGAAACTTGCGTGCCTTTCTATTACATATTAGGGCCATCCGGTAACAGAGACCACAATAGCCAAATCGTATGAAGATTCGGAGCCACCTCTAATTGTGTTTTTATGTGGCGGTCCCGTCACCGGCCAGGCCTGCTATTTATCTTTGGGTATGATTGTGATGTCCCTCTAAGCTCAAAAGGAGAAGGAAGGGTGGGTAAACTGTGTTTATGGGGTTTGTTCATACCCAACTTTTTTCTTTATCAATGATTAGAGTATTTAAGGTCAACATTAACATTCATTCTCAATAAGAATTAAGAAAGGAGTTGTCCTTATTTAAGCATTGTTGTTAATGATTGCACAAGTCTGATTAACTCTATTAATTTGTGTTCTCTTGACTTCATTAACAGGTCAGCAAACTAGCTTATCCATGCTTTGGCTAAGATAAGTGTCACTCAGTCTGGTACTATTGTTTGAGAGTTGTCTCCCCCCGAATGCATAGGTAACTACTCTAATATACCCTTAAAATGATGATAGAAAATGTAAAACTAGTCTAATCTACGCTACCTAGGGTTCTTCCCTAAAAAAATATAACAATAGAAATTTGTATACTATGCAAAAATGGACAAAACAAAGAGAGAAAAATACATAGTGGCACAGTCAAGGGCATAGCCGTGCCTAATTAACCCAAAAATTCCAGTGCACACTGCCTTGATTGGCACGACCTAAGGCATGGTCGTGCCAATTTCTTTCACGCACGCCTTGATCTGGTATAATCATGCCAGTTCTCCTATTGTGCTATTGTTCTTTATTTGTTGCTCCAATCCTTATCGCGCACGAAATGTCCCAAAATGCTTCATTTCCTTGGTGTGAATGAATGTGCCTAGGAACATAAATCACACAAATAAAAGGCTCAATTCACACATGATTTGGGGCACTTTATGCACCAAATGAGTAAAAGTATGGGATAAAATATAGTTAAAAAAAAAAAAAGTGTTATCAAATTATGCCAAAAGCTATAACTCATAGCGAAAAAATGAAGACGCAACTTTATTTTATTATATTATCACATTTTCGAGAGGGTGCTAAACTTGGCTCTTCACCATCTCAGGTCTTCTCCCAACAATCTCCCTAGTCACTGCTAGACTGAGCCCTCATCGGTCTCTACACAACAATCATAATTGTCATATTTGAAAGTCATCCACCCTAAGTAGGGGCAAAAACAAGCTTAACATATGCTAAAGAGAAGCTTAAGTCTCAAAGCTTCTTCAACATAACTCTTAGACTACTTTAGGTACAACAAAGAAGTTGCAACTCTTTTTACTTTGGTTCTTTTTGCTGGTTGTTATTATTACTATACTAACATTTATATTGTGTGGCTGATCTTTATTCCATGAGCTGTAACACAATAAAAACATCCATCTGCAGCACGAAAGCGCAAGATCGAATGTATGTTTATTTGTGGGTCATACTAACTTCATCTTACAATGTACTAATAGAAGCTAACTTTATTACCATATTAAACTCCTTTGCCATTCTTCTACTTGACTTTGAATGTTGAGTTATTTCAACATTACTTAAGGTGGCAATAATTCTGATTCCACTTTTAAACAATTTGGGGGTTTTGATTTGTTGAAATGTTAATGGAGAGTGTAATGATTTAAAAATTTTAAATTATAGTATTCTCTCTATATTACTCACAAGTTTTAAATGGCTAGGAACTGAAATTATCACCCTATAAAAAAGCGTCAATAATGCAGTCAACAATAATTATAGAAATAAAATCGTCATCTCATAGTTAGTAAGAGGTGAGCATTGAGCAATGGATGGATGAAGCATGATTTTTGTACCAAAAAATCACAAATTTAATTACTGTCATTTGTCAGCACTTTGTTTAGTAAGTCAAACAAAATTTTCTTAATGTGGTTAGCATGTTATTTGCTTTAAAAGAAGTATATGAGGTTTAGCTCGTCATCCAAAAAAATCACCATATCCTATAAATATAAATATAAACGAAAAGAAATGTGCTGTGTTTCCCCATCATTTTTCTTGCTCTCTAATTCTTTTTTTTTTTTTTTTGAAAAATGCTCTCTAATTCTTTAGTTTCAGACATTTCAATATTATCTTGGGCTTTGGCTGTTGGGACTAACCTGATTGTGTTTGTGTTGTATTAATCTCCATGTCCCAAACCCTATAAATATTGGGCCTAAGCGGCTAAGCCCACACTTTGGGACATTAATATCAAATTGTTTTTTTTTTATCACTCAATACTTAGGCTAGGCTATGCAGCAAAAAGCAAAAGGTTTGTTTTCTCAAATGATAATGATATGCGACGCTTTGCCGCATTCACAAGCACACAAATAAAAATCCCAAATGAACAGAAACAATGAGAAAATGACTCGAAAACATAGCTAAATAGACACTGCCGATATTTCATAAATAAACAAATATATATAACAATAAATGGTTTATAAGAGAAGTGAGTCCAAAACGCGTCAAATACAAACAGAACACAAAAGTAGTCTCTTCTCCACCTAATATGCTATACCAAAAGAATATGGAAAATGCATGCCAATGTGGCCATAACCCGGATCCAAATCATGCCCGTGTCACATTATATTCCAGCAGAATACAACAAAACAA
>CM008341.1:8235759-8248098 GCA_002525835.2 Ipomoea batatas | reverse complement strand
TCCCTCTTCTCTTCCGCACCCCTCATCCTACTCATATTCTCTTCCTCTTTCTTCCTTACCCGCCCCGGCCCGCCCCTCTTTTGAGTTACTCCCTCCTTTGTATTCAACCAACTAAAAAAAGGAAAAGAAAAAAAGAGTTCCTCCACTTACTCTTTAGTTGATTGGAGTTTGGGGGTAGTGCATGTTATAGTTGTGAAAAATGAATAATGATCAAATTATTGGGTAAGTACAATTAGTGATGTGGATGCATGATATGATTATGGGCGGAATCTCTCCATAGTTAATTACTTGTGACAGGCAATCAATATAATATATTTTAGCATTTATTTAGGCAGGAAACTGCGTACAAATCCTGTTGCGTTAAATTAATTGCCATTTGCCAATATTGTCCCTGTCAATCCACATCATCCCATTTCCCAAAACCATCTTAAGAGCCATCATAATAGTAATTTTTGTTCAATTTTTGAGGAGAACATTGCCAACTTATCTTGAGGAGATAGAATAGTTTGGATATTCTTGCAAAGCATGATTTTTTGTAGATTTCTTTGAAAAGAAAAAGTGGAAAAGAGAAGGACGCGAATTGATAAAAACCGGTCGGGCAAGTGCGTCCTCTCTTTTTTATTTTTGGCATCAGATCTTTTTTTTTTTTTTCATCTTTTTCCTTCGGGAAAAGTGTCAAATTGACCCCCTAAGTCGGATGGATAGTGCAATTAGATCACCTAAGTGAAAAAAGCTTCATTCAAGTCCCCTAAACCGGTAAAATTGTTCAATTAAGTCCAAGTTAACTTGTTTATCAAGTTAAATCCATGAGGTGTTGACACATGTCCTTTTTATTTTATTTTTTAAAACAAATATTTTTATTTATTAAAATTATTACTTATTATAAAAAACTAAATAATATTAATAAAAAAAAAGTAGTATACAATCTTCTTCTTCTTCTTCGCCTTGGGCATTCTCGTCGCACGTCCGCCGAAGGGAGAGAGAGACGGATCTGCACCCTGCCATCGCCGCAGCTGCCAGTCCGACGCCGGAACCAGTTATCGCCGCCAGAGATGAACCAGATCGACCATCGCTCAAGCTTCGTCGTTCACGCCGGCGAGGGGGACGGTTGTGGTGGTGGCTACAGCGGTGGCGGTTCTTCTTCTCCTTCTCGCCGGCGACGAGGGTCCTGGTTTCTCTTCTTCTTCCATGGCCGGCGACGAGGGTCCTGGTATGCAATGAATTTCACATGATGCGTCAGACTAGTTTTGAAGTAGTTAATAGGAAATGACAAAATGTTATAAGATGTGATGGTAAACTCTTTTTTTTTATATAAATATTATTTTGTTTTTTTTTTATAATAAATAATAATTTTAATAAATAAAAATATTTGTTAAAAAAAATAAAATAAAAAGGACACGTGTCATCACCTCACGGATTTAACCTGATAAACAAGTCAACTTGCACTTAATTGAACAATTTTACCGGTTTAGGGGACTTGAACGGAACTTTTTTCACTTAGGGGACCTAATTGCACTATCCATCCGACTTAGGGGACCAATTTGACACTTTTCCCTTTTCCTTCTTATCTTTCCCTCATCTCTCTTCTAGTTGGCATCTCAAAAACTCAAACAACAAAAAACAAAAAACAAAACAAAGTTAAAATCACGTATGGAATTTATTTCTATTTGTATTTTTTAATTTAATTTGTAACTTTGTAATATTTTTTTTTTTACCTTTCTATAATTATACTGAGATTTTAATATATATTGATTTGTGATTTATATCAAAATTTGAATCTATTTCTATTTGAGTAATTCATAACTACTTATCTTTAGGGCATGCGTTATTTTTGTGAACTTTATAATGAGTTATGTTTATGTAATATATATTTTGTGATTTAGTTATGAAAAATATTTTAAAAGATAGTTTAATTTTTTATTAATTATATAGTGAATGTAGTTTAGAAGTTCTATTGTGCGTCATGGTATTCAAACTAATCTAGAAAAAAAATTGAAATTGATCTAATTAAAAAAAGTATTTATAAATATGATATCAATAGAGAATATATATGTGTGATTTGAAATGTGTTTTATATTCAAACTATTTTATGTAACTAATTATGTTTCATATTTTGTTTTAAATATATTATATCACGTTTTAAAGTATTTTGATTTATTGTTCTCAATAATTAAGATTTCATGATATACTATTATTTATAAGTTTTGTTTTATAAATATTTATTATTAATTACTTATTATTTTTTGTAATAACAATGTGATTGTGTATGAGCTTATTTGGTTTTAAATTGTTTATTCATTTTAAAAAATGTAACTATAATTCTTTATTTATGAAGGCACTAATATAGTTATTGATTATTTTGCATTTAGCAAATCATCTAGAATTGTTTTCATGATTATTAGTGTGTATGTAAAATTGTTAAAAATTTCTAAATCTTATTTCAAGTTATTTGACATTAGTATTTTTTCTTATTTAATTTAAATTTTAGTTATTGAAATAAATATTAATTTCATGTAGGACGTATTTTCGTTGCTATGTCCCAGGCCTATAAAATGATAGGACCGAGCATGATTACAGTAACGTTGCATTTATGTATCATAAAAAAAATGTATTAACGGGAATAATAATAATTTTTAAAGTATAAGAATCACGCTCGCAGTATATATTGAATTGTCAATGTGAACCATGACTTATAGTTTGGAAATATTAAATTAGTGGTTAGTGATACAAATAATCAAAGTAAATAACGTGACCAAATAATTGATAAGTGAACTATTAATACAATTATAATATTGAATGGTTAAACTTTGTAAGAGTCTGAATATCAAATGCCCTAAGTAAAAATAAAAAATAAAATAAATAAATAATGAATTAATGGGAGGGTAGTTAAGGAACAGCTACCCATAGCTGCTTAGGTCCCCATTAGGCATTAGTGGTCCTTTGACATACCTATGGCCTAATAAACATGAAAGATACAATCACGTGTGAGGGTGATTTTTTTTTTTCTTTTGTATTTTTGAAGATGATATTTCTTGATTTGTTATTTAATTTACAGCCGTCGATTGTGGGATTTGTAGGCCATGCAAGTTATCACACGTAAAAATCATGCAACCATCTGGATGAATTATATACAGCTGGCAATGGGACATACCGACCCTAACTTTTGTACCCGCACTCACACAATAAATAAGTGTCACAATTTTTTTTTGAGAAACAAATAAGTGTCACAATTGTGATACTGTTTATCTTGAGATGGAGTCGATCAATATGAAAATGTAATATTTATATTAGTAAATATAATATTAAATAAGAAATAAAATATTTATAACTTATAAGGGAAAGCATAATAATTTCAAGAACAAATTTAATACTTTTATTTTTTGATATAAAAGTATTAATTCGTATATTTTATGAAAAAGGGAAAAGTGTCAAATTGGCCCCCTAAGTGGGGTGGATAGTGCAATTAGGCCCCCTAACTGAAAAAAGCTCCATTCAAGCCCCCTAAATTAGCAAAAAGTTCCATTCAAACCCCCTAAACCGGCAAAAAAGTGCAATTAAGTCCTAAATGACTTGTTTATCAGGTCAAATTCAGTTAGGGGGCCAAATTGCACTATCCACCCAGTTTAGGGGGCTAATTTGACACTTTTCATTTTTTGTTATATTTTTCAAAATAAATATTTTTTATTTATTCCAGTTCAAAAAAATTATTTTTATTTATTAAAAATATTATTTATTATAAATAAAAAATTAAAAAAAATTAAGAAACAGCCACAGGCCGTTTAATAATTTGGTCCTACTATCAAATTAATTTGTAGAATTCGTCCCCAAGTGTTGGCCATACGCATTTTTCATTCCTAAGTTATAATTGATGTTGCATTTTTTGTGCCTTTATTAATAAAACATTAGAGACGAAATTTACAATTGTAGTATAATTCACGAACGAATATGTTGGCATTGCATTTTTCGTTCTTTTGCGCTCTCCTTTAGAGACGAAAAATGTAAATTTTATTTTTTTGTTGTTTTTTTTTTTAAAAAATTATTTAAAATAATTATTTTTAAATTAATTAAAATAATTTTACAAAACTTTTTTCATAATATAAAAACAATTATTTAAATACTGTTTTTGAAAAAAAAAACAATTATTTATATATTTAGAAACTACACAAAAGTCGGCAATCCCAACTGGTAGGCACTAAAATTATAAATTTCGTCTCTAATGTTTTATTAATAAAGGCACAAAAAATGCAACATCAATTATAACTTAGGAACGAAAAATGCGTATGGCCAACACTTGGGGACGAATTCTACAAATTAATTTGATAGTAGGACCAAATTATTAAACGGCCTGTGGCTGTTTCTTAATTTTTTTTAATTTTTTTTATTTATAATAAATAATATTTTTAATAAATAAAAATAATTTTTTTGAACTAGAATAAATAAAAAATATTTGTTTTGAAAAATATAACAAAAAATGAAAAGTGTCAAATTATCCACCTAAACTGAGTGGATAGTGCAATTTGGCCCCCTAACTGAATTTGACCTGATAAACAAGTCATTTAGGACTTAATTGCACTTTTTGCAGGTTTAGGGGGCTTGAATGGAGCTTTTTGCCGGTTTAGGGGGCTTGAATGGAGCTTTTTTCAATTAGGGGGCCTAATTGCACTATCCACCCCACTTAGGGGGCCAATTTGACACTTTTCCCTATGAAAAATGCAATACTTTTATGAAAAAATGTAATAATTTATATCAAAATTTAAAAGTATTACATTTTTTCATATAAGTAATTAATAAACATTTCATTCATGATTTAGTATATTTGCTAGTATAAGTATTATATTCCATCTTGGCTCGACCCGTCTCACGAACAAGGATATGTGAGACGGTCTTATACAAGTTTTTGCTTATTTTTAATACATGAAAAGAGATAATTCCACGCATTTAAAATTAATATAAAATTTAGAATACATTTTCACAATAAAAATATCAAATATACTCATGGTTGAAGTAAACGCTAGGCGCTAGTCGGGCGGTAAACTATCGCCTAGGAGACGATTTATAAAAACAAAAAAAACAGTGCATGTGTGTGGGTATAAATATATATATTACTTCTCTTATTTATATAAATAAATAAATTTAAATATATATAAATATAATAAAAAAATTTAACAAGGCCGACTCATCCGAGTTAACTCGGTTAACTCTGTCAAGTTGGGCAAGTTAACTCGACCAAATTCAACCGAGTCAGCCACCAACTCGACCTAGTCAGCCGACTTAGGCGATAGGCGGTCGGCCACCTATGGAGCAATTCGCCTCGGCCTAGGGGTGCCTAGCGCTTAGGCGGCCGATTTTTGCAACAGTGAATATACTTCCTTATTAATACATTATATCTCGAGAATAAAAACCTCAAAATATTAATTGCAGAGTTTATAAATACAATGGTCATTTATAAAAATATAAATATATTAATTAGATCAAACTATGATATAAATATTGAAGATTGCTATGCTAGTGCTAGTAGCAATATTACATTAAAAAAAAATATTAATGTGATGCATTGTGATTATCTATTAAATTAGTTAAGAAATTATATGTTAACAGACAATAATTAATCATAACCTCATGCGACAACTATATACCAAGAGAGTTTATATGTCTATGCTGGAGAAGGCGACTAACATTGTAGCTTTCTTCAAAAGCAAAACTGTCACTAGTCGTTAGTATTTGACTCAAAATTTTGTCGAAAATTATGTCGGAGAATCGCGGAATCCTAGTGAGCTGCAGTTATACATCACTAAATGTTTTTTGGGCTTCAATGCTGCAAAATAAGATGTTTATGGGTTTACTTGTAACTTTTGAAAGTTAAATGACCTAATTGATTTTTCGAGTAAAGTTCGTGAGCTTTATTTGATAATTTTCCTAATATCAACAAAAAGTTATTTTTAGTTGGAAATTAAAATTTGATTAGATTAATCTTATCTTTTAGTAATTGAATACTAAATATAGTAGAAAAAAAAACATGAATCTAGATGTTTTTCGCTTTAAAAGTGCATTTTTTAATACTATTGACTCTTTTACAATGCAATATTTGTCCATACATATTTTCTCAACTTATTGAAAACCTCATCTAAGAGAGCAACAGTCATGCCGCTCGACCACAAAAGTCTTTAAGAGTGCATTTAAAAATTCAGAAAATATTTTCTTAAAAATGATTTTTAGATAGTGACTTATTTTCTTAAGGATATTTTTATTTTCAATTATTTGACTGAATGTCAAAAAAAAAAAATTTCCTGGACCAGGCAAAGTCCAAAATTTTGTTGTTTAAACTAATCCATCCTAAACTGAACTAATTAAAAAGATTTGAAAGCAAAAACTTAAAAAATTGAAACATGGGCCAAATCAAGCTCTAATTTTTATTGTTTGGCCCAACCCACAGAAACTGAATTGTTACTATGGCTTCATCCAGTCCAAATGGTAATTGAGCTGGTGAAAGACTGATCCACTCATTTGGGCAAATTATTCTGTGGATTTGAGTCCACCTTGCAAGGTGGATCCGTGACTCGTGTCCAAAATACACAATTTACTTACTAAACGTTCACAATTCAAATTGTAAACATTCAGTATCTAAATGGGCACGATTTCCCTTTGCAGGGTGGATTCAGGTTGACATTGCAAGGTAGATCCAAGCCAATATTAGGTGTTGGGATGCAATTACAATGATTTTTTTCTGAGTACTACTGACTCTGTTACAATATAGTATCTCCATTGGGGCTCAAACTCATAGCATTCCATTTCAGAGAGTAACTTTGTGCCACTAGACCACAAAATCATTGGCAAATGCAATTGCAGTTTAAAACAATAAAAAAAAGGTTCTAATTTGATATGCTCAGTTTTCTTGATGAAATAATGTCAAATAAATCCATTACAATTCAAATATGTTCCTTATCATACTTACTACAATTAATAAAAAATGCATATTCTACATATACATTTTATAAAATATAATATAATATAAATCTAGACATCTTATTAAACTATCTTGATCAAATATTAATAAATAATAAAGCCATATTCCTTTCTAATCACCCCCAAATTCCTTGCTGTAAATGAATTGCAATTTGAAGTTTGTGCAGGGTGGACAAGGATGGGAGAAATACCCCTAGACTGTTGTAAGCAGACTATGCCTTCAGGTACCCTTTATCCTCCAAGTAAGATATTACAATCTTAGCCAAATCACCAGGAGAACTGCAGAATCCCTGGCTTTGACGCAAAACTATCTGCACAACAAAAACCAGCAAACCCGTAGATCCAAGTGAGCCGTTAGGAAAGCAGATTACCTATTCTAATTGCGTGATCATTATATTTTTTGAAATTGCAGAGTTTACGGTTCAAATGTTGCCAATTAACACATGACATGACTACACATCAAGATTCATGGCTGTAGAGCAAAACCAGATTGTCTTGTGGATATAACGCATTTGCCTAGACCAATAAATGAAGACCGTATGTTTTTGCTAATAGGGGTGTTTTGTGTTTACCTCAGAATTCAAGGGTGGCTCATATGGATCATCAATACCAGTGAAACCTGTGCACGTTACATCAATATACTCGTTTAGGCTGAATCTATCTTCCAAGGGGGCAAGTATGAAGTAACTTTATACATAGATCATAGATGGCGCCATTTCATAAAAGGAAAGAGAAATTATTTTGGTAGTCAGGTGGTTAGACCAAATGGAAAGTACCTTTTATTTTTCCAGCACGGGCAAGTTTGTACAATCCCTTAGGGTCCCTTGCCTCGCACACTTGTAGAGGTACATCCATGAAAACCTACAATATACAGCTCGATGAGCTATGTCTTGAACTTAATCAATAACATCTCACGCTAAAAGCTCTATCCTGTCTAAGCATCATTTCACTAAGAAACAAAAATGAATCTAGAATTCTTGCAATGAGAAGCACAAACCTCAATGAAATCTCCTTCTGGAAGTAAAGCACGGCAAGCATCCCTCTCCTTTCTGTATGGAGATATCAAACTGGCAATGCAGATAATTCCAGCATCTGCAAACAACTTGGCCACCTCTCCTGTGTATTACAAGCAAAACAAAAATGAGAATATTCCTGAGGACAAATGACAACTTTTTCAAGAAAAGAACTCAGTAACCCACCAACCCGTCTTATGTTCTCTGCCCTATCGTTTGCTCCAAAGCTAAGATCATTATTTAGACCATGACGGAGATTGTCACCATCAAGAACATAAGTAAGCTTTCCTCGAGCATGTAAGCCTCCACTTAGAGCACATGCCAAAGTACTCTTTCCTGAAATAAAGTAGAATACTATGGGATAAAGAAGACAAAAATCGAATCAAAGCCTTCATGTAGAACTTTGAAAACAAGGAATTCAAGAATGTCATTTTGAAGGCTAAATTTCTGTTGTTGCATCCTATGTGATTTTTAAATAAAAACAAGGAAACCTCAAGTATTAAGAGAGGAGGATAAGAAGAAGAGAGGAAACCAAGAATGGATTCTCTAAATTACACAAAAAACATATATGAAATACACAGAAAGATGAACAATAAAACAGTTTTGAGAGAGATAGAGGCATACAGACACAGAGCACAAGGTGATATTAGCTTGTCAGTTGACAATTTTTGTAACAAACCTGAACCACTGAGGCCAGTAATCCATATAACACAACCTTTCTGCTGAAGCAACTCTTGCCTGTCAACCTTCTCAACAGTGCATTTATGCCAAACAATATTTGAAGAATTCCCAATAGTTGACATTTGAGGTCTTTTTCCTGTTGAGGTAGTTAGTCAAGCATTAGCAGGAAAAGATATCCAAAAACCTTAGACCCACATTCATGGTACAATAAACAATAGGCAGATCAATAGTAACTGGTCTGACTTGGCAAGATTGAATAGGCTGCTTTTAAACATTCATTAATGAAAACCAAAAAAACAAACAAACAAACACAAGGATGTTGTTGGGCATAATCATGTTGGGCAGATACTATGTATAGTTTAGATCGTAGCTATAAAAAGAAAAAAAAAAAAACAAAAACAAAAACAAAAAAGAAATAGAACCAATGCTTTATTCCATTGTAGTCAAAACTGGGCGTCAAAGAGAATTCTTGATGACTATCTACTTGACCTATCAGAAACTGATGGAATATAAAACCTCGCTACTTTACACATATAATAGCATATTCTTTTCAACCCATAAAAGGTTTAGCAGAAAAGAATCCAAATTCCTGTCCAGGCCATGCAACTTTCCATCAACAACAGAGAAAATCGACCAGAGAAATCAAGTTTTTGTTTAAAAAAAAAAAAAATTAGTACCAGAGAAACCATCACATTCATTGATAAGAACCTCCTGCGAATCGCACCCAGAATGATGAGATTTTTCGGCTCTGGGATTGACATTCGAGGTTCTAGAAGCTTCAAGAGTCCAAATAGGTCCAAGACAGCCCGATTTCACCTCGCCGCCGATAATTCCGGATCGAAGGAATCCTTTGCCGCTACCAACCTCAACTGGAAACTTCACAAACCCTACCTTTCCACGCCTTGATTCAGCAGAGTGAACCTCCGGCGAGAATGAACAGCGAATCAAAGACTTGCCCACTCCTATCGCAGTCGTCATCTCACAGGGATAATCGAACTATATGATCTGAAGGAATGCAGACATACACACATATATACAAAAATGGTAGCCAGAATGCATATATAATCAGATTATGGAAATGGATAATACAATCACACACTCATATATATACACACGCGAAAGCAATCGGATTTCCAGTAAGTGGTTGCTGAAATGGAAGATGGAACACGAGGGAACCTAATTCCATTTCATCCCACCATCTCTTCTGCCTCTCATAATTAAAAGTTAAATATAATTAATCATTTCTATTTAATTAAACTTTGTTACACTATAGTATCTGAGCATGACTTACTTCGTGCCCGTCATTTAAACCTTTTTTATCTTACAAATTTTGATAATATTTTTAATATTGTTGTTTTTTTTTTTATGAATAGTATTGATTCTATTACAATATAGTATATGTTCATAACTACTTTCTCAAAGTACTGAAACACAAAGAGTCAGCATAGCCTCCACTAAAGTTCAAACTCACTCCTATCGGGTGCACTTGAATGCCACTAGACTTGAAGACTAAATTTAACACTTAATACAATTTTAGTTAATTTTGGTTTTGATGTTGAACTCAAAACACATTTAACCCAACTCCATCTTACTCACATGCTTCTTATTTACCATTCATTATAAAATTATACGTTAAAGTTAATGTTTACGTTACGTTGAAATTGCTAACTTTAAAAAAGATTAGATAAAATTGTTTTAAAAATATCAACAAGTTATCATGCATATTACTATAATATAATAATTAAAAAGAATAGTAATTATTTTTTATAAATATAACGGTAGCTTTTCACAAAAATATCTTTCACTTTTTATTTATAATAATAGGTATAAAACGTTTTCAGTATTACGTAGTATAACATTTTTAAAAATTTTGATATGAAATTATTAAATTTTAAAAGCTTGGCCGAAATGACAACAAACAACAAAAACATACAAGTTTTCACAAATGATAAATTTTTAAAAATAATAATAAAGTATATTTTACATGGATAGATCATATGAGTGTTTTTTTTTTTTTTTTTTTAATACAAACACCAAAAAATCTAAAAATTAAACAAACTAGAAATAACTTCATGCAGCGAGGAAGTGCCATTCAATTTGCTTATTAGCTTTTTAATATTAGTATTGTTTTGCAATTAGCAAATTGTGTTAGCTACTTGTTATTTGAAGATGATAATATTAATTGTTTGCAGGGAAATATTTGGTAAAATAATTATCTATCTACTATACTAATAAGAGATAATGAAGTTAGGCTTATAAAAGGAACTAAAAAATGTCAGTCAAATTATTTGATTAACTGAATGATTCAGATTATTTTGATTTTAGTATTGTGATTAATGATTTTTCTTTTTTTACCATGGTCCTGTTTGGTAAATAATCAGCCTATCAGTCAATTTTGGCTTATTTGATCACTATTAGTTATTTGGTTAATAAGCTTTTTGTAGCTCTGAAATACTAAAATTCAAAAGGCTACTCAAAGTAGCATTTTCAATTAGCTTTTTGAGAAAAAAAATTATACCAAACAGCTATCAGCAAACAACCAACCCAATCAGCCAACTTTTTACAATCAGCTAATGTTATTAACAAATCATACCTTCTAATCCAAACAGCCAACATCCATTTACCAAACAGGGCCCATATATTATATTATTTTCTTTCCTTAAATAACTCTACATTTAGTACTATCAAAGTAGGTTGAAACCCGCGGGGCGACCCGCACCTGCCTCATAGTGAGACGGGTTAGAGCTTAAAAAAAAAGTGACCCGCGAAAAAACGGGCATAATGAGCTAGGGACCCGCACGCCAAACCCTTTTATTTTATTTGTATGTATGTATGTATATATGTATGTATGTGAGTGTGTGTGTGTGTGTGTGTGTGTGTGTGTGTGTATGGAAGGGTTCATGTGAGAATATATGCTCTCGTGCGGTTGTGCGGTAGAAATTATATCTGTAGATTGAGTCCAGATCAAGTGTCCAAATTAGATATTTAAAAAAAATGCGGTGGCATTATTGTAATTGTGTGCACGTAAGTTAATTTTTTTTGCCTTCCAATGCACATTGTATGCCATATAGTGCACATTGTTATGTCATACAGTGTACATTGTTCCTTCTTCTAGAGCACATTGTTGTGCCTTACAGTGTACATTGTTCCTCCTTCCTAAGCACATTATTGTGCTTTTTTTTTTAAAAAAAAAAAAATTGTAGATATCAAACTTTTTTTGAAAAGATCAATTAACCTTGATCACTAATTACTAATTTGAGTTGAATATTGTTTGCTTGTTTATTATTCGAGTTCTACTACATGTACTCCCATTTGATACTCCCTCACTTGTACTCCCTGACATGGCAATATATGATAGGTTATCTTCATCATGTGAGTCCCAAGGGAAGTGTCAGCATCAAACTTTTGTGTGAGGGAGTACAACTAGGGAGTATAACTTGGGAGTCCCGAGTCCATGTAGCATTTTTCTTATTATTTATGGTTGTTTATGATATGTGTTGAAGATCCTATATTAAATTTAATTTTTTCAATAATTGTTTCACATCTTTGTGCCTCTAGTGCGCATTTTTTGCCTTCCCGTACACACTGTCCATTCTTACACTGCACATTATTGTGTCTTACAGTGCACATTGTTGAAGTTTGTAGGTGGTGATTTTTTTTTTTAATTTATCTATGGTTGATA
>CM008341.1:8210543-8224241 GCA_002525835.2 Ipomoea batatas | reverse complement strand
AAAGCAAATTGTAATGAAAAGAACTATATCTGTCTCATATAAACATCTAGATCTCAATAAGAGACAGTATATATATATATATAATTAGTCAAAAACTAAAAAATTACTAGGGAAACAAGAATAATTGTTAGAATGTAATTGTATTTAGTGGAAAAGATGCCAAAAACTTTGTGCTCTAGTGGCACCCGGTGTTCTGGAAAACACTCCCACATGGATGATGAGAGTGATTATGGCATGTGCCTAGGTGGGTGCTAGAGCAGTCACCGGAAGATATATGAGGACCATGAGCTATTGCTTCTAAATTTTGGTGGAAATTATCAAATTAAGCATATAGTAAACGTAACAACAATCCATTAAGATAATTTTGGTCAGTTTATTTATGATTTGCTAAATGGCTAAACTCACTCCTTTGAGCAAGTTCTAGTACGGAGTAGTATGTATACAACAGAAATATATATAGATTTGCATAACAGAAAACCAGTATGATCTACGACCAAGTAATGGCCACCGGACTACCCACAACATGCTTCCCATCTGACCACTCAATTCTCCCGAACATATTTGTGCCGGGAGCCATTGCCGCCGGAGAGCTGAACGTCACGGTGTACGATTTCTTCTCATTCATCGCCGTGAAACTCAGCGTTTGCGGCTCAACCGACACTTTTACGGAATTGGGAGAAGAAATCGAGACTTTGTACGTTCCTGATTCTCCCACGTTTGTGAGGGTTCGAGTGTGCTTCACCGACGATTTCGAACCGGACAACGGAACGGCGAAGGACGGGTAATTGAGGTCGCCGGCGCTGTACTTTTTGGTTGAGTCGCAGGTGAAGTTTCGTCTGGAAAGGATGTTGATGTCCGAGGGAGTGTAGTTTAATGCGCAGAGGAAGTTGAGATAATCGTCGGTGTTGGCGTCGTAAATTAGTCCCGGGTTTAGGGCTGATACCGGGTCGACGTGACCCGACCCGTGATCGTACGGGGTGGAGGGTTTTCCCGTCGCGGCGTCGATTAGCTGGCCGCCGGATTTGTAGGCGGTGTACGCGGTGGTCATTAACGCTGAGCGGATGGCGGCGGGGCTCCAATTTGGATGCGCCGCCTTTAGCAAGGCGGCGAGGCCGCTCACGTGGGGACACGACATTGACGTGCCGGATATTATGTTGAATTCGACTCGTCTGTTGTCTTCCGGTAACCCGGTTGGACCGGCGTCGCCGGTCCAACCGGCCAGGATGTTGACTCCCGGGGCGATTATGTCGGGTTTTAGTATCTCCGGCGTGACTGGATTGGGGCCGCGTGAGCTGAACGCGGCGAGTACTGGTGACGGTTCCACGCCCACTTTCGTCCCTTCGAACAAAATCGTGGCCGTTGGATTAGGATCCGAGAACAAGTAGGTTTTAATTGCGTCGCCGGATTTTTGCCCCACCGCCGTCGCCGGAAGCAAATGCGCGTCCGCCACCAACTCCTCCCCCTGGAGGTCAGTATTGGCCAACACCATCCCGGCGCCGCCTGCTGCTTTTACCACAGCGCCTTTATCAACTCTAGCGGTTACCCCTCGGTCGCAAAGTACAATTTTGCCCTTCACCTTCTCCTTATCCAAACTATCCTCCATACATAGATTTCCACCGGTAACGTTGCTAGCATTTCCGGCGTAGACAAAAGGAAGCAATTTACCGGGCAACGGATCGCCTTTATATAGTGAAACACCGGAAAACTTCTTTCCGTTTCCGAGACTAACGGAAGCCGGAAAATCCCGGTCCAAAGTTCCGGCACCGACGGTTGTAATCCACGGCGCTGAGTTGGCCAGACTGGACGGTGTAGGGCCGGCGTTTGCGGCGGAGCAGGAAACCAGAATTCCGTTCTCCATTGCGGCGAACGCTCCTACGGCGATACTATCGGCGTAGTAATCAACCGAAGCTCCACCGAGCGATAAGGAAAGAATATTGACGCCATCCTCGATGGCCTTATCCATGGCCGCGAGAATATCGGAGTTAAAACAACCGCCTTTCCAACAGACTTTATAAACCGCTACTCGCGCGCGCGTAGCCATTCCGCGAGCGCTCCCCGGCGCGTAACCAAACAGGCTGGCGCCAACGACCTGCGCCCCTGCCGCGGTTGAAGCGGTGTGGGTCCCATGGCCATCGTCGTCCCGAGGAGATTTGAACTCGTCGGTCTCATTAATCGCCCCCGCGCTCGCCTCGTACCCCATGGAAAAGAACCTCGCGCCTATCAGCTTCCGGTTACAATTCGACGCGCTAAAGTTGGTCCCACCCTCACACGCGCCTTTCCACGAACTAGGCACCGGCCCAAGTCCATAATCGTCGAAGCTCCTGATCTCCGGCCAAACGCCGGTATCAAGTACTCCGATGATTACATCACTCTCCGCAGCTGAGCTGGGGAGGAAACCGGCGGTCTCGTCTATCCCCAAAAACATCGGCGTCCTAGTCGTGTGCAACTCGTACTTCATCTCCGGCCACACAGACAGAACTCCGGGCAGATTCTCCATAAACCTAGCTTGTTTCGCCGTTAGCCTGGCGGAGAATCCATGTATCGCATTCTTATAGACATACATCATCTCCGCCGAATCTGACACTGCTTTCAGAGACGAGTCGTACCAGTGCGCATGATGCCGGAAACTGGCTGGCATTTGCGACTTCGCCATGTGAACGATGTACGTCTTTTTTGTCGCCGTCGCCACTGATACGTGACATAGTTCGAATAACATAGCAAATAATATTATAAATCTCAACATTTTTCTCTATTGTCACTTTTTTCTGGTCTGCCTTTCCCGGCGCAACGGATTGTATATATAGCGAGGAGACTTTCTACAGTGCAATCCACTTAGCATTATCATGATTATTGTCTTTCAAATACTGTTAGTCAAATGCTTATCCATTGTGTTGATGTAGTTTACTGTTGCTAAATATGTGTTCTGGTATCAAACCCTTACCACTCACTTCAAAGACTATAACAACTGAGAATCGAATATGACTCTCATACCACTTATTAGGATTAAGTAAAAAAGGCCTAACTTTATTTTCTTTATGGACCGTCATCACATTGTTCGATACATGCTAAGTGTTGGACTTGAAACAATCCTCCAACCACCGGGTACATGACCCCTTTACCGGTTCTACCCAAAAGTTCTAAACATGTCTTTCTACTCTAGCTGACTCTCATAGAAAGTAGATTTTGAAATTTTATGATCACCAAGTCAACTATCCAGCATGCTTGGCTAGAATTAGTGATGAAATATTAAAATTAAGTGTAACAAGGTAGGTAATATTGCACATATCAAAGAATTATAAGTATATATAGTGGGTTGTATAGTTTTAATTTATAGTGGGTATTATTATACATATTAAACAATAAGGAATGTTGGGGAGTGAATAAGAGATTTTACCTTGTTTCAAAAAAAAAAAAGAGATTTTACCTATAAGATTTGTGCGTGTTACTTTTAGTATTATAGTAGAGTTATAAGAAATTTATTATTTTAAGTGAAGGTGGAGAGTGATTATTTGGATGCGTGCAAAAGATTAGCCAATCTACTTCTCAATGCAAATTGTATTGAAAAGAACTATATGATCGTATTAAGTTTGTCCTAATTAACATGAATTAAAGTTAATGTAAATTGAACTTATGAAGTATTAGATGTCAACTTAGTCTGATTATATATTACATGCGATTTGTTGAGGGATAGTTGTAGAGTGTATGTGGTTGTGTTGCGTCACTATATACCTGGCTTTTATACACACACAAGTACATACCCATCAAATTATCTTTGAATGATGACATATTTAACCTTTATTCTTAACATTATTCTCATATTCTTTTTGGGAATATTTTTTCTTATCATTTAGTGTTTATTTCTTAAATTCTGTTATTTTGTTTTTGTCTTTTTTACCTTTTTTTTTTTCTGGCTACATCTCAATTGTTTTCTAGATAGGGGTCTACAATTCTACATCATCAACGTGAGCAAAATGCTTAAATATATAATTGTAATAGTGATGTATTGTTTTGTTTGATAATGTGATGTTTGATCAATAGCAGTTAGCTGATTGAGTTAGTAAGTTTGACTAGTTGATAACATTAATTGATTGTGAAAAAATGCTTGGTAAATTAGCTGTTAGCTGATAGTTGATTATGTGTAAAATGACTTTCTCAAAAAGCTTATCGAATAAAACTGTTTTGAGCAACTTTTTGAATTTTAACATTTTGGAGCAATAAGATGTAACAAAAAGCTAATTAATCAAATATTCTTATGAATTGTTTAACAAAGTCAAAAAGTTGGTCAAATAAGCTAAAATTTGCTGATAAGCTAACTATGCTACCAAACAGAGCCAATATATATGAGCCTGTAAGAAAATAACAACAAATTTTACTATGGTCCATGGTCTATGTAGCAACATGGACCATAAATTATGTATCATTTGAATTACCCTTCAGTTTAATTTGACAATATTGATATATTTTTTAGCTTTATTTTTTCGCACACTAGTTTCATTATAGCAATATCAAAGTATCATTTTAATTCTATTACGTACATTTTCATTTTACAATATACATTATTACATGAGCTTTATTTTTTTGTTTCATTTTTCACAAATACTAGTTTAATTATAGTAATCCTGAAATATTATTTTAATTACACTTCAGGTTCATTTGTCAATATATGTTATTGTATGGTTCTAGCCGGATTTTAGTTTCATTTTTTCGCACACTAGTTTCATTATAGCAACACTAAAATATCATTTTAATTATATTACAGTTTCATTTGACAATAGTGTCCTCTGTTTTTTTTTTTTTTAGTTTCATTCTCCACACACTAATTTCATTATAGCAATACTAAAATAGAGTTAATTACCGATTTGGTCCCTCGACTATTGGGATTTAAGCACTTTGGTCCTCGACAATTTTTCTTGCTCAATTAAGTCCTCGACTTTGAAAAAATTAACCAATTTGGTCCTCCGTTTATTTTGGTGTTAAACAGCCGTTAAATCAGGACCAAATTGGTAATTTTGCTATAGTCAAGGGACCATTTCGGTAATTAATTTTGACTGAAATGGTCCCTTGACTATAGTGAAAATTACCAATTTGGTCCCGATTTAATGAATATCAAATGATAAAATAAACGGAGGACCAAATTGGTTAATTTTTTCAAAGTTGAGGACTTAATTGGGCAAGAAAAATTGTCGAGGACCAAAGTGGTGAAATCCCAATAGTCGAGGGACCAAATCGGTAATTAACTCTACTAAAATATTATTTTAATTTTATTACAGTTTCATTCGACAATCATGATCCACACAGTGTTGTGTGGACCATAGTCCACTACATAACAATTGGAAAATAACCTAAAAGATTCAAAAGTCTTATAATAATATATAGACAGCTCCATATATTTAAAATATTTATATAACTAATTTACTTATTTATCAGTCTCTATGTGTGCTCATTCTCGAAGTCTTTTTCAATGTCTCGAATTATTGCTCCTACATAATTATAATTCCTATATTGCTTTTGTTTTATATGATGAAATAATACACTTCACTAACGGTCACACTTTGACTCAATAATAGATCTCTAACGCCAAGCACCTCGTGCTCAATTGGTATGTAGTGGCCACCCTCAGATGGGAGGTCATGAGTTCGAGTCTCAGTGGATGAGATCTCGAAATTGACTCTTTGTGCTTCAACAGGTTGAGAAAAGTATAGATGAACAGATACTACAATGTAATAAGGTCAGTTGTATTAAAAAAAAAAATAGATCTCTAACGATTAATTTGATCAAGTTCCTATCCGGGAGGCGTTGAGGACTTGAGGCGTTGAGCTGGGTGAAGGATAATTGTTATGATGACCAACCTGGTGGTTGAGACGGATGCGTAACAGATTGTCAAGCACCGATGTCTTGAGAATCTTTCTCCTTATAGCTTATTGTTAAATGATATTAATTGCTTTTTATCTTTGTTTCGAAATGTTACTCTTTGTTTTGTTAGGCGCTTTGCAAATTGTGTTGCTCATTTGTTAGCATGCAAAGGACGGTAGTCTGTATTTAGGAAGTCAGTTTTGGTTTGATACCGACTCTTCTTTTATTTCACAGGCTTTATGTACTGATCTGGATAATATATAAATGCAGTGTGGTTGTTTTTTTCAAAAAATAAAAATAAAAATTGATCAAGTCCCTATCATGAATTATAACCTTTAATCCACCTAGCTATCCCGTTACTTTTGCAATCGTTACACCATAAACTACTATCCACATCATAATTAAAGTAGTAGACTGTTGATATGCAAGTTCATTTGCAATATACTATATATAATTTATTTTTAGTATGATTATTATAGTTCAAAACTATATCTGTCTCATTTTAAATGTTATGTTTATTATTCATTAATTAAATTAATTCTTTTTCTTTGCTTATTTTTTTTAGTATTTTAAATTATTTTTAAATTAATTTTTTGTGTGTTTAATAGTACTACTTTTAAGTAGTTTCTATATATAAATATATAAATTTTATATAATAATACTAAAATTAGCATCATGAAAAATTGAATTAAAAATAATGTCAGTCAAACATCGTTAACTGAATCAGACATATAAAATGAAACGGATGAAGTATATGTTACAGTAATTTTTAATATATAATCTAAAAATGAGCATGCAGTACACTAAAAATGAAATTGTATAAGTAGTCAACAAGACAATGCACCGAATTATGATTTACGGTATAATTTGCCTTACTTTTGTTGTTTGGCCTTTTGAAACCATTAGGTCAATAGGCTTACAGTATTAGTAATAAGACCATCCCATAATCCCTGAACGGATGGAAATGGGATTCTGTCATTACAGATTTTATTTATAATGTTGTTTGTTCCATCTAATGAAAGAACCTGTAATTTTTACAAGGCTTTCAAATATGAAATTGCAGGCTGCTGACAAACTTTAGTTGAATTTGTTGGCTTTCCAAATAATTTTGAAAAAAGATGAAATACATTCTCCAACTTCATATGAGAAATCAATTCAGATCTCGAACTTTTAAAAGTTGTAATTAAACACATCAACACGTTATTTTAGTGCATCAAAACTCACAAACTAGTTAGTGACAGGTGATAGCATGTCGTTAAGGTTCCGGCGATGCTCCGGCTACCTTTGCGAAAAAAATTGGTGATTTGCTATCGTTCGCCGGTTGCTAGTTTGCCCGAATCCAAACGACCTACTATCGCTGGTCACCAATTAGTTTTGAGGTTCGATACACTAAAATGACATGTTGATGTCTTTAATTGTAAATTTTAAAAATTCGGGGCCAAATTGATTTCTTGTATAATGTTTTGGGGTGTATTTAATCATTTTTCTAATAATTTTAAATAATAATTACATTATATTTTGAAAATGAGTTAAAATTATAGAGATGCAGAGAAAGTAATGTTAACTTACAAATATGATCTTTTCGCGTTAAGGCTCAATCTCATGACCTCTCATATTAGAGAGTCACTACATGTCATTTGAACACAATGTGCTTAACACAAATATGATGATTTAGTAATATGATTTATTGCGGATCACGCACCTTAGAGCTGAGCATCCACACCAGTGGATATAACCTGATTTTTGCACAGTTTTTTATAAAGCTAATCCTAGGTGGAGGTACTACACGCGCTCGGCTGGATGCGTTAATGAGTCATCTCAAACTTTTTTATTTTATTATTTTTTTTGTTTTCACATTTGTTTTATTTTTTCTTTCCTTTTCTTTTTTCATCATCTTCTCTTTCCTAAATCCTAATCACACCTTAAAAAAAAAAAAAAAAAAAAAACCATTAAGGATACTCTTAGGCTGTATTATATTGGCTATTGGACATAAGCGTATGCCATATGAATTAATATTTTCAAATTAAGGGCGGTACTATTTGATAATGGTGTGATCTTTTTGTTTTATTCGACAATTTATAAATTTTATTTTTTGGTTAAATCGGTGGTATTATAAATTGTTTATTACGGAGTATATAATATACTAATATTGCACTACAAAATGAAAAATGTCTAATCAGCAGGCCCGATGTGTCATTGCATGCGTTCGTTCTTCGTTATAATTTTGTTCATACTTATCGAAATGGGATGCACTCTTGATTGGTGAGAGAGAGTACATTCTATTATTGTTAAAAAAAAATAATAATAAAGAAGAAGAAGAAGAAGATGATGATTTTGATATAGCAGGGATTCTATGGAGGAGAAGGAAAGTGAATAAATTTGTATAGTAGATTCTTGGTCCCCTCCCTAGTTAAAAAAATATATATGAAAGATCATGAGTTTAATTTTTATTAACACAATTTTAATTAAATTATTACACATGATTTCTTTGAATTTACCTAACTAGTATATACATTCAAATGGTAATTATCGTTTCTCTTATCACCCAAAGAGAGAGAGAGAAAATTTTGGTTGAAATGTCAATTTACAGACCGTATGGAAACCTTGAAAATGTTTTCTAAAAAATTGATTTTTAAAAAATAATCAATTTTTAGAAAATATTATAATTTTATGGTGTTTGGCTGAATGTCATAAAACTATATTTTTCTGTTTGGTTCAAAGTTAAGAAATTATATATATTTTTTTGTTTGGTGTGGTTGTGTTGTGGTGTGATGATGGTGTTGGTAGTGGCGGTTGTGGTAATAATAATTATCTGGAAACTAACTTTAAAAAGAAGAGTCGAAAATGAAGAGAGAAATGAAAAATAAAGAACCCAAAAAAATGTTTTTTGACTGAAAAATTAGGAAGATATTTTCTGTCACAATAGCCTCTTTTTTTTTTCTACTGATCGAATGAATATTTTCCTTTGACTTCATTTTGCTTGAGTACCCAAACATGAAAAATTCTGAAAAAAAAAAGATTTTCGGAAGTTATTTTCCATGTTTCCAAACGGACCCTTAGTTTACATGTTTTTGTTGTACAATTCATTTTTTTTATGTTAATTTCATTTAGTAAGTCTAAGGGTGCGTTTGGTTTGCACATGGGGATCGGAATCGGAATGGGTATCAAATACTTGGTAAGGGTAATGGGTTTTGGTGAAAGTATTTAGCATGTTTGGTAGTTGGGTGGAATGAGAATGATTATTAATAGTTGAGGAAGAAATGATGAAGGGAGATGAAACCCTTATTTAATAAGGGTATGAATTTTGTCATTAATGGGGTATTCCAAACCCATAGTAGCATTCACAAAACCTATCAACCAAACACTAAAAATCACTTTGATACCCATACGGCCATACCTTATGCAGTTATGGCTAAACCCCCAACCAAACACACCCTAATTATTATCAATTTATTTATGAGTCACACTTATGTGGGATCATCTATCCTTATTTGTGATACATGCCAAATTAATATGCAAATGTAATACTAAATCAAGAATAAAATGTTTGTTACTTATAAAAAAAACATAATATTTTTGAGAAAAATGTAATACTTTTATATTTTAATGTAAAATAGTACTTTTTCATTAAAAAATTATATTTTTCCTTGAAAGTATAAAATACATTCCGCGGATTTATTCAACTTTTACTTGTCATTTTTAAAAAATAAAAATATCAAACATTGCCCATACAAATTTTAGCAATGTCGTTTTCAATATGCTTTGTATCTCTCAAAATTTATTTCAATTACCAAACATTAAATATGATACAATTAAGTTATACCGCACTAGTCCATTTATAAATTAAATACTAGCATGCCACCATATGCTAAATTGACAAATTAGATGGAGACATTTTTCGGTACATTTAATTTTAATTTTGTCATTTTTATAGTTACTTTATAATCTAAAATTTCAAAATACTCTTATCTAAAAACATAGTACGGAGTATGTGTTAGTTCATGTTATTATTTTTATGATTTTTGTCATTTTTGTGTGCTAATAAAGGTATACATCATATTTTGAATGTTGTATTATTCATTTTTATTGAATGAAATTGTCTTTACTGCTTTTTTGCCATATAAAATTATTTGTATACTTTTATAACTCTATTACAGTACTATTTGATAAATTAAAATTTTCACCAATGTGATGCACGATCATTGTGTTAGAGTAAAATTTGAAAATATTAAATGCTCGAAACATACAAAAAAAAAATATTTTTTCACATTAAACAGAAATAAAATTTCTTTGTAAATTACATTTTGAGTAGTACTAAAAAAAAAACTCTAGGTTCCCAGAAATTAGAACTTTAAGACTTGTTGGATTACTAACCCTTGAAATTGCTACTTACAATTGCCCATGGTTAAAAATCGACTTTCTTAATAATAAACCATAAGCTAAAGTTTGCCCTTGCCTTTTATTTATTGTCACAATGTATGACAACATAACATGAAATTGCTTCTTTTAAAATTTAATGGAAGCCTAGGGTCTAACAGAGTCAATGCCATCCGTGGGATCAACACATTACACCTTGCATTGTTTCTATTTATAATATGCGCTTCAAGGATATGGTTTCCCAATTTTGAGATAATCAATATTGTTCCGTTACAAAGCCCCAATGGCTGGTCTATGTACCTCAAAAGCATAACTGGAGAGCCAACCTTCAATGTCAACGAATGGTTTGGTAGACCTGAACACCTGAAACTGTTTAAAAATTTAGGAGTTTGTACTTCAGATAACATATCAGCATTTGTATCTGACTTGCACACAGAATCACAACTCAAGTACATCTTAAATGAGACATCGTTCATACAGTTCATGTATTCATTTAAGGAGTTCACAACATCTAACGTCGGTGCCAAAATGGCTCGATTCTCAAGATGTTTAAGGTCTATTTTACCACTACAGTACGAAGGAAATGTGCTATCCACAATCTCTTGAATCGGATCGCCTCCTATTTCCAATAAAAGATCAGATGGAATACTAATCTTGCACTCACCGTTATTGTTGGAACTGTTGGAAAAATAGCACTAAAATGGCATTTTAAGTGGCCATTTTGTGGTATAAATATATGTAGGGTCCACATCCGATTTGGGTCGGGTCAAAGTGGATTCGGATTCTTCATAGTGAGACAAAGAGATCGATATATTATACGCTCAAAATGGATAATGGGTGAATGAGAAATTGGTTCTCAAAGTAGACCCATTTGAGATGGAATTTTAAGTGAGGAAAAGCTTATTAGCTTTGTCCCACATTGGTTGGGAATGAAGATTTGCCCCACTATAAATACAAGAGTCTTTTAAGGCTAATTAACTTGTATAGCATAGATGTTCTCTCTCGCGCGCAGGGGGGGGTGCAAATCAAATCCCAAAAATGAGTTCGAAAAGGCTTGAACTTGTGTGCGCCGGCACCTGCGGGCACAAATGTCGTTCGGAAAAGTGGCTGGCCTTGCGGGCTACATTATGCCAAAATTCCGAACGAGTTTTCCATCTCAGACCACATGAGATCACACTGATCTCTCGTTCGAGACATCAAACCGAGCTGACTTCGAGAGGTAGTTCGATGTCGCGCGGCCCGGGCTGGCGTGCGCGTCCGATGTCTCGCGGACCAGTGCGAAGTCTCGCTGCCAGCATGATGTCTCGAAGCATGCACTTCTCGACGTCTCGCGGCACGGCGATGTCTCGATGGTTCACGGACTGGACCATGTCTCGCACTGCGACTCCGGTAACCTCTCGAACGCGACGTTCCACCTACTGTGTCCGTTCAGAAATGACTCTTAATATTACGGAATTAATTTGATTAATTCCAATCATTTTTTTCAGAGTTATTTCATGAATAATGGGACTTGGTAGTGGGTGTAATTGTTGGTTAAATGGCAGAATTAAATTTCTGCTAAGTGGGAGGAGGTTACAAAAATGGATTATCAATGCCATGATTAATGCTATGATCCACTCTCCTCTACTATATATTCGTTGTGAGCAGCAGGTTTGGAACACACCAAGAACACACGGCAAACACTGTTTTTCCTCCTCAAAACTCTGCTCACATTTCCTTCTAGCCACCTGCGTTGAACCCACGTTCCTAGTTCGCCGGATCCAAGTTCGTGTGCTCGAACGATTGGATCGTAGTACGTTTTATCCTGGGAAACCTAGACCGCAACGCTCCAGCACCCCGGGAGGCGGTAAATAAGGTTTTAAGGAGAGTGGCAACACGACTCGTGCTTCCAACTACCCGAGTTCGTCCGGATTTCATCCTCAACCGTAGTTCAGGTTTTCAACCTTTTGTAGGTTGTTTTAATTTCCTGTAACATTATCCTTCGTGGATATTTTCTGTTGTATTTCCATTAATTTTCTTGTATTTTCGAGATCAACCCTGTAACAGGAACCAAGGTTTCCATCACCAAGATCAGCAATCCACTTTGCAAAAGTCTCAAGCATTTCGATTTCTTATTCTGAGTTAATACTTTGCAAACGTAAATTCTTTCTTAATCGAAGTACTTGACAATTCTTCCAAAGGTAATAAGAATTTATACTTGCCCGTACTATATCTTGTATGGTTCCCTTTGAAATAACGAGCAGTATTTGTCTAAAGTCACCTCAAGAACAACTGGTTTTTCCCAAAATGTCATATCAAAACTGAGGGGGTTGGAAAAACACAGCAACTCTCTCATTCTCCTATCCAATGCCTCAAACTAATGCTTATGCATCATATGTGCTTCGTTCCAAATAATCAACTTGCATTGAACTATCAATTTAGCAAGTGAGGTATGTACCTTGCTTTATGTTGCAAGTTGAGTCTTCAGAACATAAATTGGTACAACAAACCTTGAGTGTGCAGTCCTCCCACCAGGCAGTAAGAATGAAGCTATACCGCTAGACGCGGCACTGAGAACAATTTAACCTTCTAACTTCAAAGCAGCTGAGAGTATCCTCCACAAAAAAGTCTTACTACATTTATTTTGAAAATGTTCTTATATTAGAACATGTAGACTTTGAAGATGGTTAAAGTGGAATGATATTTACTTAAATCAATCCTAAAGATTACGCTATCTTGAAGATTATGTTATGAAAACTTATGATTGTACTTTTTTTTTCCTTAATTGAGTTTTTTTCCCACCGAGTTTTCTTATGCTAAGGTTTTTAATGAGCCAACTAGTGCAACACATGATTATACATACTGCGTGTACTCTTTTCCTCACCTAGATTTTTCTAGCGAGGTTTTTAACGATGCATGAATATGGTGAGATAATGACCAAGGGTGAGTGTTATAAATATTTATTTAAGTATGACTATTATCCCACTTATTACTCCTATTTTAGTGGTGTTTACATTATCAGTTATCATTTTTGTATATATGGCAGTCCATTATTAATACAACTACAATTTTGGTGTTCCTAAGTTCAACATGCTCTTCTCTCTCTTGTTTCTTGTATTATTCTAAGTATACCAACATACGGTTACACAAGATTCATACGATAAGGCATTCAGTTTTACAACATCCTTCTATTTTTTTTCCCTGTATTTGAAGTCAAATATGATAATTAAAATGTACGACTTTAAAGAATTATGGAATATAATATGAACTATTTTTTTTAATTATTTTTATTTATTAATATTTTAATGTTTGACATGAAATTTCGCGCAAAGCAAAATGTTAGTATTTTCAATAAGGAAAATACAACATGGACTCTAAAAACTTACTCCTAACTTTTACTCCAACTTGTGTTCAAATTTGATTGGAGAAAGAAAAAAAGGATAAAAATCATGACCCCCTATTAAATTAAGCAATCAAAGCATGTCATAT
>CM008341.1:8168637-8190935 GCA_002525835.2 Ipomoea batatas | reverse complement strand
AACAAAAGAGGAAAAATGTCAAGATCTAAAGTGGGCCGGAGAAATCAGACCGGGCCCAACTATTTCATGGACAATGTCCGAAAAACTGGAAGCCGGTCTGCAGTCTCGGCCCAATCTAATGTTGGCTTATGTAGTCTATACTCTATAGTCTGGCAAATTATTATGTGGCAAATTATGCTATGGACACGAGTTCACTTTGTAATATGGATCAAATTCATACTCACAATTTTAAAACTTTATATTCATAATTACATCACTCAATATTACAATTTTTTGAAATCTATATTTACAATTTTGTTACATAGATTCAAAACTTTGTTATATTGTTGAATATAAAGTTTTAAAATTGTGAATTTAAATATGAGTCCACATTATAAGGTGGAATCGGGCCCATGGCATAACAACCTTTATTGCGTGAGGCAAATTATTGCATTATTTTTGGTCCACACAGCTGTGTGGACCATGGTCCATGCAATAATGATTGATTACGTGAACCATAGTCCATGAAATAATGATTGATATAGTCTATAGAAGGAATGAGAGATTCCGGCGTCCAGCCACCGTGCGGTGTCGCCGTGCCGTTCCAACCAACTTTCCTCCCGCCGCTGGCCGTCGGATTCAGATCAACCTGTGTGTTGATTTGGTTTTGTCCCAATCCTCTGCGGAGTTCAAGAAACCATTGTCCACAAACACATCCTTTAGAAATACTTTTTCAGAAATTTAATCTTCAATCAAAGGTTTGGAGAGCAGATAATAAAGTTGCGTCACATCTGGATAATTCAAACCCGTCCTATATTTGTACTAGGCGCACATGGTTCTGGAGTTTAAGCCACTTGTTCCTGTTGAGGCACATGATCGAATTTTAACATGTTTCTAAATTTGTCACTGCTCAAGCATTTATGAGCAGCTGTCCACAAACTACTCCTGCATATACAAGGTGCTTGGCCAGGTTATATAAAATTCGAGATTATTAAAAGATCTTGACCAATGATTAAAGAAGATAAAATTTTTTCATGCACAAAATGTACCAGTAGAAAGAAAACTAACAGAACTAACTTTTTTTCAACAATAGGATTAGTCCCTTAAGTCGAGATGCCTTTTATTTTATATATATATATATATATATATATATATATATATATATATATATAAAGAAAAAGAAGAATGAGAGTGTCACTGTCAAAGGTGATGGTGGGTGGGTCTCATGTATGTGGTGTGGGGGTTTTGTATTGTGTGGATTCCAACTCAGGGATATGATGTTCAGTATATCAGACTTGTTGCACAGCCATTCTTTTACTGGAGGTCGGTCCTCGTACAATTTGTCATTATTGTTGTACCTCGTTAACAGCTAACAAGTACACAGCAAGTCTTTGTTCCAATCTCCGTTATTGGATTTACTGTATGCATGTGGTTAGTTCTTGGCAACTGTTCAGTTATATATGGTTCATCATGATTAGGGATGGATTCATGATCAACGGTGATATGTCTATGCTCTGATCAACATAAGTTTGACATTAACAAGCTGGAGACATTATTGATATCATGATCATATAAATTAGACACAAACAAACAAATGAGAGATGTAGGTGATTATAATCAGTATAAGTAATAAGTTAAACTCGAACAAGTATGATGTATTTTTCAATATAAATTAACTTAATGGATAGCTCAAGTGACAAGTGAGTTCTCGGGGAATAATTTTTGAAGAACCCGAGTTCAATAATTATAATTATCACCCAAAGTATAATCAACCGTTATATATCCAGCAACATAGCTTTGCCCTGGCTTTCGCTTTCATTATCGCAACATTTGGCCCTCCATTATCCTTGCCGGCATGTTTTGTTGTTAGTGAATAGCCAGAGATACTGTGCCAAAGGGATTTGGTTAACCTAACTAGCCAGCAGCACAAGACTGCACCTGATATTGTCATCCTAGCTAGTTCAATTCTGCTAGCTGCTTCCTGTGTTGAGGCCTGACAGGACGGATCATCGGAGTCGACTTTAATCTCTGACGTTTCTCCATGTCCACTTTGCATCAATCCTCAATTACCTTAATGATGTGTCAACATTCGACAGGAACAAAAATTGTCCCACTTGATTTAAAGTCTTTGATCCAGCCAGGGTTTTAGCCTCTCAATTAATCTTGTGGAGGAGCCCATCAACGTGGACAAAAGCTGTTGTTATTATTGTTAATCCCAAAAGCAACATGCGTGGTCGTGCCCTAAATGGTATCAACACTGCGCATAATCCTTGTCCAATAGCATTCTCTATTTGAGATTGATGCATAAAATCTATGTAGGCCATACCATCAAATGCCTGTAATTTTTGTTTTGCACATTAAGGAAACTCGTAATCATTACTGGAAATTAGGTACAGAATAAAATTTTATTCCCCTTATTTCACTCATGTGTTGTGTAATAGTTTGTAAACAATACAAAACAGATAAAATTGCATTATGAAAATTCTGTGCAAGGTCACGAAGGTGAAATTCTCTCACTCCCACACTCGTGCTAACTCTGCCACCCATTAGATGAGAGGGCTGTTGTTTCTTTATCCACAATTTACTATCCAAAAATTAACCGAACCAGTTGAACTGTTCGTGCTTTGTTTTCTGTTTTTCATTTTGATGCTCATAGGATGATAGTGATGTCCACCTTAATACAAATGATACACTATTACCCCCATCCACTCGACCCACACCCACGCAGCCAAGAAAAGCAGGACAATTTATGTACGTGAGAGTATTACAACACTGTGCAAAGAAAAGGGCGATTGATTGAAGATCAATAATGTTGAGTCTCTATAAAAGGGCCCAGGGATTGAGCCAGGCAGAGAATTCTGCGGGCTCTTGAGCAGTGGTTGAACGTTGCATTATTGATCAACCAGATGGGATGGGCCCAGCGCCCAAATCCAGACAGATACATCGTATATTTTGGTCTCTGAATCTCTGTTAGTTTAGGTATCAGATTTACTCTTGAGAATGCAGCAAGTTAAAAGAAAATGGTAATCTTTAGGAGAAATCAAGATTGGTGTTTTTGTGGACGAAAATGCACATGGAAACTTCCACTTTTTTGGCGCCTTCATCATCTCATCCCTTTATACAAAACCCCCTGCATTTACAACCACACACTTCTACATCTGTTTCAAGCTAGTTAGCCCTAAATTTTCTGCATATTACTCATTATACATTTATACCCTTCCTCTTCTTCATGTGTGTAGATAATTGATTCTTTGTGCAATGCCTATTATGGGAATTTCACTAGGGTGGTGATTGATTGCAAAGTTTGATGATAATAATGCAGTTATTGGTTGATCAGATATTGAAGATAGGTAGGGTTGTGCATTATTGAGACAAAGAAGAGGAAGAATGTGGAAAGAAAAAAGTGGGTACTAATTGTTAGGGGACAAGATAGTAGCTTTGCTTTTGCTGCACAAGAGCTAGAGGGGAATTTTTTTGCTTTTAAAAAAGTTGGAAGTTGCTTATTTAACTCATCATTATCTTCAGTGTTGATGAGCACATTTCAGGGCTCAGAGTTCTCTGATCATTGCCATGGTGGATCGTGATCAAGAGGGTATTGTTCCACCCCCCAGTAATAATAACCTGTCTATCAAAAAGAAGGAGCTTCTTTCCACTGCCATGAAGAGGACCACTGAATGGTATGCCCAGTTCTTTTTATCAAGATTCTTCTTTTATTGGAACTGTTTGTTTGGATTGTGGATATGTTTTGTGTGCTGTCTTGTTTTTATGCCCTGAACTCCTTGACAGGATCTTTTCCCAGGAAATCCCTAGCGATGTTACGATTCATGCTGGAGGGACATCCTTTTCACTCCACAAGGTTGGATTGGAACTTATGACTTATGACATGTTTTGTTCAGTTCTTGATTAATTATTGTTTACCAGTTTTCTTGCATTGTTTTGTGATTTGTTTGCGGGCTGAAATGTTTCGACAATGACCTTTGTTTTCTGGTTTCTCACACACACACACACAGTTCCCTTTAGTGTCAAAGTGTGGGTACATAAGGAAATTGGTGTCTGAATCGAGTGATGCTGATCTTTCTATAGTTGAAATCCCTGATATTCCCGGGGGAGCAGAGGCGTTTGAGCTTGCTGCGAAATTTTGTTATGGGATTAATTTTGAGATAAGCACAGAGAACATTGCCATGCTTAGATGCACGGCGGAGTATCTTGAGATGACTGAGGACTACGCGGTTGGGAACTTGGTGGGGAGGACGGAGGCCTACTTAAACGAGGTTGCACTCAACAGCCTTGCAGGGGCGGTTTCCATTTTGCATTCGTCGGAAAGTCTTCTGCCAATGGCGGAGAAAGTGAAATTGGTGAGCCGATGCATTGATCAAATAGCGTATATAGCCTGCAAGGATAGCCAATTCTGCACATCTGTGGTGGTGGAGGGTGGGACTAATGGTTTAAACTCCTCGACGCTTTCAAACACAAAGCCTATAGTTGATTGGTGGGCTGAGGACATGGCTGTGCTTAGGATTGATTTCTTCCAAAGGGTTCTGATTGCAATGATGGCGAGGGGATTCAAGCAGTATGGACTTGGACCGATACTCATGCTTTACGCCCAGAAATCTCTTCGAGGTTTGGTGAGATCTTGTCCCACAGCTATGGATTACTTGACCAGGCTAAACGGTTATGTAATTTGTTTTCTTTTCGTCACAGGAAATCTTTGGAAAGGGGAGGAAAAAAATCGAACCGAGACAAGAACATGAGAAGAGGGTTGTTTTGGAAACCATTGTTAGCCTTTTGCCAAGGGAGAAGAACACCCTATCCGTTAGCTTCCTGTCGATGCTCCTAAGAGCAGCAATATATCTGGAAACGACTGTTGCTTGCAGGCTTGACTTGGAGAAGCGATTGGGTTTGCAACTTGGGCAGGCTGTTTTAGACGATTTATTAATCCCCTCGTATTCTTTCACTGGGGACACATTATTCGATGTTGAAACTGTGCAGCGCATTATGATGAACTACCTGGAGTATCAACTGGAGGGGAATCGATCGGGCTTCAATCCAGATGAAGAATATGTAGCTCCCTCGCCTAGTGACATGGAGCGCGTGGGGAGGCTAATGGAGACTTATCTTGCTGAAATAGCTTCAGATCGCAATCTATCTGTCTCGAAGTTCATTAATATTGCTGAACTCATCCCCGAACAATCAAGAATCACAGAAGATGGGATGTACCGTTCCATTGACATTTACTTGAAGGTATGCACATTAAGATTTAGCGTTCTGGCATATACACCTTATGCTCACTTTGCACAACGTTTTGTTAGTCTTTACTTCTTCGATTAGTCAAATATCCCTGCCATCTCTGTATAGTATATAACAACACATCGAAGGTATGATTAGTTGATAACATTAGCTGATTGTAGAAAGTTGTTTGACAGATTAGCTGTTAGCTGATAGCTGTTTGGTATAATTTCTTTTCTCAAAAAGCTAATTGAAAATGCTGCTTTGAGTATCCTTTTGAATTTTAGTATTTTGGAGTTACAAAAAGCTTATTAACCAAACAACTAATAGTGGTCATATAAGCCAAAATTGGCTGATAGGCTGATTATTTACCAAACAGGGCCGATAACATGTTTTAGTTTCCCTATCAATAGCAAATGAGAAAGTGTTGTTTCTGAGATCTTTATGCACAATTCGAAGGCACACCCTGCTTTAAGCGATATGGAGAGAAAGAAAGTGTGCAGCGTTATGGACTGTCAAAAGCTCTCTCGTGAAGCTTGTGCTCACGCTGCTCAGAATGACCGTCTCCCAGTTCAGACCGTCGTTCAAGTGCTTTACTATGAACAGCAACGCCTTCGAGAGGTCATGAATGGCAGTGTCGTTAGTGGTGAATCTCCCACGCTTCCCTCCAAAGCGACGACTCAGTTCTCCACTGACATCCAGCCCGTTTCAGACGAGCTCTCGAGTCTGCGAAGAGAAAATCAGGACCTGAAACTGGAGCTCGTGAAAATGAAAATGAGGTTGAGAGAAATCGAGAGGTCTTCAGATAAATCAGCTACCAGCAGTCCCTTAGGCATCACTCTCGCGTCTGCTGACAAACCGCCTCTTCCCCGAAGATCATTCATGAGCTCCGTGTCCAAAAAGCTTGGCAGACTTTATCCATTTACTCGCGCTGATGGACTCATACCTGGAAAAGGCAGAAACAAACCAAGTAAAAATAGGCGCCACTCCATTTCATAAGCAGGTCTTTTTTCTTAGTGATGCATATACTGGGATCAAAGGTTACTGCTTTATTTTGATGCTTAGGAAAGAGGACTCTCTGCCAGACAACCTTTGTTGCTGTTCTTCATGCTTGTTTGTCCTCTTTTCCTGTGTGATAAAACTGTAAATTATATTTTGTCTCTGTGCATTGATTGATGAATACAATTCAACCAGTAGTAGCTGATGTTAAGTTTCTCTGTATATCCCTACCCAAAGACTTGTAATATTAGAGATGGCATATTACTAAGACCAAAAAGATAAAGAAACAATCTTTTTTTGAAGGGCTTTCTGATATTCTCATATTTCATACCTGTTTCATAGCAGAAGAGATTTAGCTGCTTCTTTTTTTTTATTTTGGGCATATATAGAGATCGAGTACCTTCACCACTGTAAAACTAATCCAGATTTAACTCGAATCGCACCATTAGAGTCTACTCTTACATGGAAAATGTCTAGCCCAAAACTTTACCCAAAAAAAGGTTTAGCAAAAAGTTTTAACATAGCTCATGATGGGTTTATATTCCATTTTCATATTGACCTGAACCGACCCTTCAACCTGCAACTCTGTAAGTAGGATAAGTCTTGGCCTTGGGTAGACAAAGCCTCACAGACCTTAGTCGAACCATGAAGGGATTGTTCGACTTGTATTGACCCGGACTTGGATTTCGACCTCTTGACCAAGAACACATGCCATAGGGCTTGTCAAATCATCCTCGATCAGTACAACTATAACAAGTGGCAACATTGACCATCATACTCTGTAACAACCACACCACGTATCATAAGAAGCGATAGGTCCGGCATGTGTTTCTTGGGGCACCCTAAAAAAGGCACCAATGAAGACATTGAAAGGGGCTTTTGGACAGAAAGAGTGTATATGTATTGAAAAGGGATCGAAGATCACCCTCCACCTTCCCATTAATTTGTCCCTATAAAAAGAATACAACCCTTTTATTGCTTTACGATATTTAACGTCACGGAAATATATTAAATTCCATATATCCGACATTAATGCACATATACAAAAGTTGACCATATGATTTTAAGATAACATCAAGGGAGATTTTGGACACAAGATGCCCTATCTGATAGAGGACAAGGAATGGGGCATCACTTCTCAAAATGATTATGGCTCTTGGATAAAAAGCATTGACCCCAAAAATTTTAAAATATCCATAGACAGCCTAGCACTGTCTGGGATCAAACCAATTCTTTTAATTTATGCAAATAATGATAAAAATACAGAAGCTGATGCAGTCCAAATAATGGAAATAAAGATAGATTTGGCACAGAATTTGTGTATAAAAGCATGATATCTATAATCTATATATATAAAAAATATATATATATATATAAATATATATATGTATAAACAAGATAATCTTGTTAGAGTGGGTGCATAAGAGCAATCTGGGTATATTGGAAAACAAAATTATTGCTGAGCAGCTCATATTAGGTTCAAATTGGGAATCTAATGTACATTTGGTGGCAGACAAAAACGAGGTTTTCTAATGGCTTAATGTTCCATGTGGTAGGTGAGAATTGAAATGAAGAAACGTTAATTAAGCAGAACGTGAAAGGTGGTCGAATGGCCTAATCCTATGTTCTTAAACTAAAACCAGAAACTAACCATTTTTTTTTTGAATAAACAAATGTTTGCTGAGATCAGATTCCTCCCAAGTTGTCTGTGAGTTATGGCATGTTCTCACAAATCTTTAATTACTTGGAGATTACATTAAATAATCTGTCAATTAAGTAGAATACAATGAACCTTAATTGTTATTGACGTTGGAGATTCCCTTCTGCCTTCAGTGTTCATCATGCTCCTTGGAGCTGGACATAGCTGGAAAAATCTTTCAAGATTTAATTTTTTTTTAAATGATGAAAAACCCACATCCATTACTCGAGGCTCATAGCTATTGTCAAACTGTCTCAAATCAAGAAGGTCAATAATTTGCTCTTGTTGAAAGTCGAACTTGTAACTTATAATCAACTTGAGGCTCATAGCTGTTGTCAAACTGGCTCAAATCAAGAAAGCCAATAGTTCACTCCTGTTGAAAGTCGAACTTATAACTTCGTGATAATCAACTTGACTGGTGTTGCCCTCTAGGTTGAATTTTTCTTAGGAGAGGAGATGATTACAAGAACTAAGACAGAATCTTGGAGAGATTAATTAAAAAGAAAAAAAGAGGTTTAGTCCAAGTACTGGTTGGACAGAAGTATGTTCTTGGGTATAATCACCATTACCCAGAGATTAATGTGATTTGGAGTCCTCTAATGTGGGAAAGTTTTGAGATTCCCAGAAAACATTGTTCCTGGACTGTCTGTCTGTCTGTCTGTCTAGGAACTGGAATCTAAGACAGCCATTTTTGAAGATTTGGTGGAAGAAGAACAGCAGCACAATTAACATCAATCACAGAATTAAATTAGTACTCTAACATGTCATCAGATCATGAATTCAAGTCATGTTTAGGCTCAAAGCCTGGAAAAGCCATGGAGGGTTGTTCAATCTATCCTGCCTAAACTGCACCTCTTCAACATTTGAACTCTTATTCTGTCCTTCAAGAAAACTCTGCTTTAATTCAATCCCCCATTTTAAGTCCTCTCTGGAGCTCTCCTTCCCATGGCTATCTGTGGAAGAAGAGAAGCTGGGAGCAGAAGAATCTGAAGGCTCCAACGCCGCCTTTCTCCTCCGATTATAGCACGATGGACCTAACGTTAGCTCCAGCTCGCTCTCGTCTTCAATCCCGCCTTCATCTGCAACGTTGTGGCACTCCTCGGCCGGAATTTCCAAGTCCAAAATCTGCCTAGTCCTCTTGTGAGAATCATGGTTTGAAGTTGTGGCATTCTTCAACTCCCTTTCTTGAGTTTCTTGCCTCTTCTGCACTGCAATGTTCTTCATCAGAATCTTCTGGATTCGGTACAGCCGATGAAGCTCATAAACCTAAACACAAATGAATCCAACATCAATATACATAATTCTTGTAAACTCAACCTTAGAATCTTATCGAGAGCAGAGATTAAAACAAAACAAAACAAAACAAACTGTCTTTACCTGCTCTCTGAATGTTTCTTCATGCTTTAACATGGCCATCTTCATGTACTCCTTTTCGTATTGATTAAGAATCTTCTCCATTTCTGTCTGATCTTTTATCACTTGAAACCTTAAACTAATGCTGCTTATAACTAACAACTGAACCCCAGTATTATTGCCTCCTGCACATCTACACCTTAATTTACCTGCAAAAACCATGATTTTTTTTTAAAATCCCAGAAAAATAAAAAGAAAAGAAAACACTCTTCAAATTCCAGAATTAAACAAGATTTGGCCATAAAAAACACCAGAAAATTACTGTCTTTCAAGACTTAGCTCATCATCATATGATGATCATATAATCAGAAAGATATCACACAGGCTGCAAGATTATTATCATTTTCTGGAAAGCTGAGACTAATAATGATTAAACATCTTCAAATTCCAGGGAACAATATAAGCTGATGTTCTTGAAAAAATCAATCAATCAATCATGATGTGCAGAAAGATGAAGAATTGAAGGTTCTTACCAGGAGAGATGAGTAATCAGTGACATGGAGATGAAGGGTGGTGCAGAAGGGACAAAAGAGGAGATACAATCAACTGGATGGGGTAGTAGCAGTTTGCTTCATCCTCACATTCCCTCACTATATACTGCTCACACATCACCCCCAGACAAAAAAACAATAAAAAAACATTATTAACAATAATTAATAATCCGAATAATAATAAATACTATATTATTATATTGGTACTATCTATCCTAGCTGCAGAAGAAGAATTTAAGATTCTGTTTTACACACAGAAATCAAAGCAATTGTTGTTTCTGTTGTGTTAGAACAGAAGAGAAGAGAAGATGAAGATGAAGAGGCATGCCAAACAAATCCCAGTCTCTTAGCCAATCTGATTCTAGTTTTGTGAAAGAGATGCTCCCCAGACAACTCCAGCACTGCACACAGTACACAATATATTAATTTATTAAATACCCATTATTTCATCATATATGTATATATATATATAAATTACGTGGATTGCAAGGCCATTCATTCTTGCCTAGGGGAACCATTGATCAAGAATAACAGCTAGGCCTGCCTAACTGAATCACGTGCACACAAGAATTCTAAAGACTAATACCTTAGCTTTGCACAGTTGTCTCAATATGTGACACTGTTTTTTGTTTCTGATATGCTTCTCTATATACCCACAATTCGATCAAGATTCAATCTTTTTATGATGGGCGACACATTCTCATCTGGTATGATGTATTACATGTGTATGGACAGGAAAGGATGGAGTATGAAGGAGGACTTTGTAGATTTTCTTCATCTCAACTTAATCTTATACACCCATGATAATCAGCTTAGCTTAATTACTTCTAAAGTCCCAATTCAACCAAATTAGTCAAATAATTGGTTGAATATCCATAAAGTTTCAAATTGGACTCTGTATGAAAGTTGTCTATTGGCCTTCCTGGTTTAAGCCGGTCTAAGTCAGCCAAAGTGCATTATCGTGTACAGACTTTCTGGTAAATCAAAACTTAAGGAAGGTGACAAATACCTAAATTATATATATTTGCTTTGTTTATAGTTTTTTCTTTTTTTAAATCTTATATTGCTCAACCTAAGCTTGGACTAATTAGTTTCACCAAGTCAGATGCAGATATTAGTACAATATATTAAAATTAAAAAAAAAAAACATAAGATTCACTAGTTTCAAAATTTACCTATTTTAATCTAGTGCACCTATATAAAATATCGATTCTTTGATATTCTTATAAAAAAATTAAAATTTAAGATATAACCCATAGTTTTTTAATAGTATAAATATACATATATATAACATTGGTGGTGGGTGGAGTGCAAGGTGGCCTGGAATGACCTGGACCCGCCAACAATTAGATCTTGGTCGTATGTTCTGTAGGTTATAGTCACAAAAAATTAAGGAATTATATTTATCCGAATAACATCAACATAATTATCAGATATAATATACTTGTAAATTTGTTGAATCTCAATACTGATTTTTTCAAATTACAAGAGAGTTTGTAGTCACTATCCAAATATACGTTCTTGATGGACTCAATTATGATTTCAACCCATAACAAAAAAGATTCATATGGATAATCAAGGCCATTATTGTCCAGGTGACCTAAATGACTTTTTATTTTATTTTTTTCCTTCATTTGATTAGACATAAATAGTACGTAGTAATTTATATTTCACATATAAATGTTTACAATAATAAATATCAACACCATTGTTTGAGTTGGCAATGTTTAACATATAATATACAAATAATAATTATGCACCCTAAATTTTAATTTAATTTTTAAATTGAGACAAACCATATTCTTAATTTGCAACTGCTAGAGTGCTAGGGACATGTTTGCAAAAATAATTAATTTACTTGACTTAAAATCTTTCAAGTTTGATTTCTTTCGCCAGCATTTCTATTCTAGGACATTTTTGAATTTTGAGGAGATCTATCTAATGTTGATAAAAATGGGAAAAATTCCATATCACAGATCGGAGATGTTAAAGTAAGTGTTGGATCCTTGCTAAAAGTGGTTGGATAAAAGGATGAGAGATACCTATGCTTATTAGGAAAGAACTGATAAACCTCTAGCTTTTGTCTTTGTTATGTTTTTGCTGCAGTACCTTAGGAGCACAAAAAACATATAATTTGGAAGGGGAAATTTAATGAAGAGAGATACATAGCACATACTATACATTATTTTATCAGAGCATCACACCATTATTAAAGAAAAAAACAATTGGTCCTGAAAAGGTGGTTAAATAGGTAAAGACATAATTCCCTTAGAGGTTTCAAGTTCAATTCTTGTTAATACTTTTTCAAGTTATGTTTTAGTGTAATTTATTTTTTTGTGTGAGAATTTACTTACTAATATAATAATGATTGCGAGTTTTCTTCATTATCCAAGAAAAAAGTAATCAAAAAAATTGAAAAACAAAAAAGGTTTACTATGCACAGAATCTGCAGGTCATAGTTATCTACAAAAAAAAAAAAAACATTCACATGTATGTTTGAACCTTGAAAAGAACACATCATAGGTATACTCGAAGCACATCGAATCCAAAAGCAAAAAAGAATACATACAAAAGAGATAAAATATGTGAATGTATATGATATGATATACTGTATAATGTATAATGTAATAATGATGTAGATATGTAGAATATAATAAAACAAAAAGCAATAATAGTATGGGAGAAAGAAAATGTATAAAAGATGGGGTAAGAATGGGACAGTAAAGCACGCGTTGCCGGTGCAGGGAGGTGCATAAATATGGGGTGGTGGGTCCCTCCTTCTGGGTTTCCTCAAAAGCCTGACCCACACCCCCCTCATTCTTCTTTGCCCTGCTCCCATCTTTTTTAACTAACAACATTTATTATTATTATTATTATTATTATTAATTCGTAGAAAAAGTTCAGAATGGATAAGTGTTAGTTGAGTTATAAGTGTGAGTTTTTTTTTTTTTTTTTTAAATAATGTTGAGGTTTATTACTTTATTTTATTTGGTATTGAATTATGAATAGGATAGAAACTAGATAAATTACAGTATAGCCTCAAGGCAGGTTCAATATGTTAAATGATTCAAAATAGGGTTGATGTGATTTTTTTCTAGCCGATAAAATGTGCGCGTTTGAATTTTACCGAGGAATTCTTGATTGCTTAGTCTATGTTAAGTAAGCTCCGATCAATTAAAAGTGTCCTACTTTGAGGAGTTAGTTGAATTGATTTTTCGGTGTTTTTTATGAGGACACTTGCTGACACAGGATAGATGGTGTTTAATTAGCTATGGGCAATTAGGATAGATTGGTCATGCCACGCGTTTACCAGTATTGAAAATATTAAAGTTGATGGGATGGCTGGGGGACATTTCTCAGGTCTCCCGTTTGCTCAAACAAGCTCGATACCCCGATCATCTATGTCAGTATACATGCCTATTAACTAGCTCAGTATACAGATGGAAAATACTCCATACATTCTGTATTCCACTATCTTGAACATCGATGTATAAACACAACATAGTTTTGATACACAACTCAATTACTTGACTAACATGTTTCTTTGGCAGCGGTAGTGTGTTGAATTCCACCAAGGGCAACTGGTATACATGATCGAATTCGTCTCATTATGCATACACAATGTACACAACATAGCTTTTGCGCGCAACTTAATTAGTTGTCGAATTCAAAGCAAAGTTGACAAGACAGCTTATCCAACCACCCAAATATACATACTCAAAACCTACCACCAAAGATTTAGGGCAAAACTAAGTGAATTGAAGATCCTCAGATTGGGATACAACCCTTAGACAACCCACAATGCATAGGACATACGTAGTACACACATTGTTTAATGTGTTTGTTTTTTTTTGAAAACTGTTTAATGTGTTTGTTACTTGTTAGTAGTACGTTGCAGCATCCAATTTAAGGTGAGGCACCCACTTGAACAGGACCTTTGATGCTATATATTCTCTTCCACACTCATAACTCATAATTCAAACCACGATTAAAAACACTATATCTTGTCGGTGCATAATTAAACAAAATAACTAACACAAGCTAATTAAGCATAGTAATTAGCTAACAAATTTATGTACATGAAAAAAACAGGAATATAAATATAAAATTAAATACAATATAATGTCAGTGTTGCATGCATGGGATATAAAACAAAGAACAGTAAGTAGTAGAGTACAAGGTTTTCTCATTTTCTTTGTGATTTGGTGTTCCCATGGGTAGAGCATCATCATATATTGTGTCGAATATTTGTGGAATAGATTCTAAAGTGGTGAATCTGCAGCCACAAAATTTTCATCTGATCTCTTCCCCAAGAAGGTGCTGTCAAAAGTGGCATCATATCTTCCCCACTTTTATGAGTACTGTTTTCCCAGTTTCTCTTTGGCCCTTTGCTCTCTTTGTGAATCTAAATCTTTCTTGGCTTTTTATTTCTTAAGATAACATTACTACTGGCAACAAACTTAGATTAATCGCCCCAACTGGCATATATATGCCAAAAGTATTCTGAAAGATAAATTTCTTAGATTTTGTATTGAGTGCAACATCTATTCAATAAGTTACATGGTTAGAAAATTCGATGATTTTCAATCACTAGATATATCATGGTATAATTTTTTTTTTTAATTTTAAATTTTTTACCATGAGTTGTTGAAAATAAGGGGAACATGCTGACTAACAACGACGTAACTAACCAGCTAGTAAAAAATAGTTAGTATTTAGCTTCGCGCCAAAATTGTACACTTTTACGAATAAAGGGATCAACTTAAACTCAAATCTAATCTCCAATGTTTGTGGGAGGAATCAAACCCTTACCATGACGTTTAAGGCAGCACAAGTCTGATATTAAGAGGGATTTCTCATCTATTAGACATTTTAGATCACTCCAAGTGGTCAAAAATCAGGGAAAATGCTGATAATCTGACCAATCACTAAAAAAGTTGCCAATATTACCCACACAATCAATGATTAGTAATTCTAGCTAATGTCTTTTCTTTTTTTTTTCAAATCTTTTAAGTGGTAAAAAATATTAATAAAACATTATCATTCTTAATTGATCGAAAACCCTAAATTTCAACATAGTGTTTATTTATGATTGTGGGTGTAAATTAAAGTGAATTAACGTTTACTTTTTGATGGGTCAAGTTGAAGTGATATCATATTTATGTTTGTTTTGTGAACATATTAAACAAATTAGGAGTGACGATGATAATCATAAACAGCATATGGTGATCTGGTCTGAGGAACAATTATTGTGTCCCGGCATTGAAACAGGAGTTTAAGTTAAACATAATTAGGGAATCTTAATTATTTTTTTGGATGAATTATTGAGGAGCAAACTAAAATACAAAGCAAGAAAGTTGGGTGCTGAAGTCCAGGGACAGTGAATGAGATCACGGGTGGTATTATGAAACTAATGACAGGGACTAACTACGCACTAATTACATTAGTTTAATTTGATGAATTAATTTAATGATCTTCTCGGATAGCGACAACAATGATGACACACATGGGTTTTCCCCGGAATCTGTGAACTAGTGCTACTGTACCAAGTACTAATAATTGAATAAAAATGGGTTTACGTACAGTGCATTATATTTTATTGTTTGGCATTTTAAAAATAAAGAAAAATGAGATTTTTAGTTACCCCAATATAATTATTGTGATTTTATGGAAAAGTTCATCGCTGTTATTTACTTTGAATAAAATTTATATTGTAACCCTAGTCTGTAAAAATTACGAGAAGATAAAGCAGGTTAAATTATTCAAAATTCTTAAATTTGTGATACATATTTAATTATTCAAGGGAAAATGACAGTTTTATTTCATTAATTACTCGGTCCATGAATTATTACCCTACACAAATATTTCCCTTGTGTAAAGTGGTAATTTTAGGCCACCACTAACAAATTATGTTAATATTTATAATGCATTATAAATTTATAAGTTATTGAGGGAGACCTTAATAATTTTTTATTTATATCATTTTGTATTAAATAATTAATTAATCATTGAATTTGACAGTAGACATTTTTTTTTTTTTTTGCAATTAGAGAGTAGCTAAAAATTAACATTGTACTTCAAATTCTCAAATTATTGAAAGACATATTAGTCATTTTATAGAATTTTCTTAAATTCCCTCAACTAAGTCTTCATATATACCGATTCTCTTTATTTAATTTGTAATGAAGAATTACTAGTTTTTTAAGATTATAAACATATATCTACTTATCTTTAGCTTCAAATTAAAGTTAAATGTCAATTTACTGGTCAGAAAATGAAGTTATCTTGCTAAATAATCAAGGTGATATTTATATACTTGGTTTAATTTCATATTTATATATTAGTGTAATATATGACCAATATGTATTATTTGTAATGTTTTTGTTTCTTATATATTTGTTTCATATTTAATTATTTATATATTAGTGTTTCTTACATATTTAAATATAGACATTACATTTTCATTTTGACTTAACTTATCTGTAAGACGGTCTCACCCAAATTTTTGTCTATGTGTGTTAAAAGATCAGCTTTATATGTACATGTATAGACTTAAACTTTGTGAATACAATCTGAACCAAATTCGAAGGCAAATTATTGTGTGGACCATGGTCCACATAGCTGTGTGGATCATGAATATAAGGTACATTATTTTTATACCGAAGGTACATTATTTTTGTACTGAAGGTACATTTTTTTATAGTGCTATAAAATAATGTACTTTCAGTACAAAAATAATGTATCCTAAAATAATGTACCTTCAGTACAAAAATAATATACCTTCAGTATAAAAATAATATACCTTATATTTATGGTCCACACAGCTGTGTGGGCCATGGTCCATGCAATAATGATTGAAATTCGAATTAGTCGCATAACTTGCAAAGGTGTAATTTGAAAATAAACAAATAAATAAATATGAAACAGGGTAGGCTAGGGAATGCATGCGATGAGGCTCAGAATTTGGGATAAGTAAAGCACGAGTACACTGATGAGCTCTCTTCCCCAGTACACATGAATATTGTTAAACCCTAATCTGCCAACTTTCTTCTGCTTTGTCTTCTACCTCGAGCTCTATGCTTAAACCCTAATCTGCCACCCTGCCCACAGGCACTTAAATTCTATTCTTAGCAGTGTAGTCTAGTCTTGTAGATACATGTTTTCAGGTGTAACAGTATCACAGTATATATAGTGTGTATGGTTAACCAGTATTATATTAATTTAAGCCAAGAATCTTATAGCATATAGTTCTATAAATTAGATTCTCTATATAAGAAATTTTTATATGTATCAAATCTTATTTCCTTGTATATAAAAAAAATGTATTAAGTAAAAATCTTATTAACGACTTAACAAGTATTTTCAGGTCGGGTATCTTGTTAACACTTTTCAATACACTAGGCCGGCATGTAGTTTAATTTAATAAAAAAAAATAATTACGTGTATGTTTACAACAGACACATAATGCGGCCTTCTTGTCATATGCATCTTTCTATAACAAATTGTATTATCGTTTATCACATTCACCTATATAGTATCAATTATATATACTAATATACTAGTGCTACGTACCACATTGAATTAGTCACCTTGGAGCGCTAAGTGCCTCATGCAAAGCGTTGCACTGACACTTAAAGAGAATAAGTTGTGTCTTCACTGCCAACAAGTGTTTTTATATATAATGATAAATGTTTATGTTCCAACAATCGGTATCAAATCAAACAAGTTTGTCTAAAATAAAAAAGAAAACATTAAAATGACATACACCCTTTAATGGGAAAATATATACTACATAGCCTCATACTTCTTACTCCCAACTTCTACTTTCTCTTACAAATTCTTGATATATACACTTTTCCTATGATCCGCATGATAAAAATATTATATCCTAATTGTCACATCATAGAGTAAATTAAAGTGAGAAAGCACACGTAAGAGAACTCTTTTGAATGTATATGTATAAATCTTTCACTGCTCTTGTCTTCGTGTTTAGTGATTAGTAGAACTCAAATTCAGTATCTTTATGAATTTATTTTGAATTGGTGGTTGAATTACACGAGCATAATTTAATTGACTATAATCGGAGTGCGTGTTTGGGAGGTTAGAATTATTTTAATTAATTGTTTATTTGGATAAATAATGCTATTATTGGAAAACAAAGGCTGACAGAAACGTCACACTTTTTTTGGGAACTGGAATTTATACGGGTACGGAAAATGGATGGATTTTCATTTTCTTAAACTTCATAACGTACTTAGGTCATCATGCTACGAGGAACTAAGAAAGCGATCACTCCATGCTATGATTCTTTTTTTGAAGGTAAACCATGCTATGATTCTTGATTTTATAAATTTATTATTATTATTATTATTATTATTAGGCATCACTAATCTTTCGTCATTCCATCTACCTATTTCTTCCACATCACCATATAATAACATCTCATATTTTCTCTCCAATCCGTCTCACTTTTCTTCTCTCTCTCTTTTTTTTTAAAGGCTTGATTTGGTTTTTTTTTATAATATATATATATATATATATATATATATATATATATATATATATAATTAATGTTATAAGAGTTGAACTATACAATATTTTAGTAAAAAATAAAATTTTCTAATTGTTACCATGTGCATACATCCACCATATATTATCTTATATTTTTCAATAATAATAATGTATAGACATTATATATTGAAGTACTATATAAGTTATTTTCTAAACTATAAATATCAAATTTATAAAAATAGTTTACATCATCATCATTATTGTATTTACAAGTGATGGTTTTTTGATTGAGTAATTAATATGTGAGGAGTAGGGTAGAAGCTAGGGAGGAATAATGTTGAGATGCGAAATAGCTAATACTCTCTCTCTTCGCAAGAGAAATAGCTAATACTCTTTTGGTCATTTGGACAATTACAAGTTTACAAATATTTCTACTTATTGAACTATGTATTTCAACTTAGAATGGGATGTTTTTCAACTTAGAAATGAATGTTTTTCTTAGATAATTTCCTTCGTTTTATAGGCCTTCTAGGACGGTTGAAAGTCCCCATGCTCACCCGCAACATTCTAGGTTGTGTTCACCCGCACCTTGCTCGCCCATGTTTATGCCAAGCCGTTTATGCATTGTTTTTATGCCACGTAAAGAATTGTTTATAGTGTGAACATAATAACTATAGTTCATTACACTTTGGTTTTTTTTTTGTTTTTTTTTTTTGTTGAAAAAGTTCATTACACTAGTATTTTTAGATGACATGCATTGAGCAATCATTATACTATAGACCATGATTCACCTTGTAAGATGAACCACTAACATAAGATTTATTTTTAATATACTACATGTTCATTTTTAATACATTAAATATTTTATTTTCGTCAAAACACAAAAAAATATATTAAATAATTTTTTTTTGTACTGAAAGTTTATTATTTAATATACTACTTAAAAATGAACATTTAATGCAATCAAGTAGTGATTGTTAATTTTGATTACAACTGACCCTATTACATTGTAGTATCTGTTCATCTATACTTTTCTCAACCTGTTGAAGCACAAAGAGTCAAATAATGATTGTTAATTTTTGTCACCCAAGAAGAGAGAGTCGCTTTGTATACTCAACACAATACGACAAGCGTAAACTCGTGGGAGTCGTGGCAACCACATTAAACATAGGATTATAGCCTTATAGGACCTACGAGGACAAGAATTACCTTAAAAAATATCTAGTTCTTGGTAGGGTCCACTCACCAATATCAAATCCTTATCGATAAAAATTAGGTTCGAAGGGATTGATGATCATGAATGAGTTTGCGTCACACATTCCCTTCTAGACCACACCCGTGTCAAGAATACATTGTCAATCTTCACATTAATTTGATATTAAAATCTTTTGATTACACAACGACATTGTCCAAATACTATCCTGTCTTATTATTACACAACTTTGTAATAGTTTTATCCTTTATTCAATATACTACATCCATTACTTGTCATACCCCTATAATCTTATCGGGTTTATTGATTCGGGCTACCCGAGTTAATTAAATCCATCAAAGAGTTCAAAGTTTGATTGTGTCAAAAATAATTACTCCATGAATCTCCAAACACATAAAATAAGACGGCCTCAACAAATACAAAAGTTATTCTATTCACTCGGTCATCCCTTCTCGGTTTCACCCGAGTTCCAGATTTATTCTGTGCACCATTGTTCTTCATACCTAACACGGACTAAAAAAACAAGAAATATAAAAAGGTGGTTGACACTTGACAGACAAACATCTGTTATTGGATCCTTGGTGACATCCCATCAAGTGGAAAACTGGAAAGTTGATGATCAAAACAAGGGATCCTAACCAATTTGGGATTGATTAATTTAATGGTTCATCAAGTTGGATGGGCTTATCTTACTTTCCACGTTAATCACATTTATGGGAAGATTATTAAGATTATCTCTTAGCATAATTAGTGCAACAAATCTTGATAATGGAGGAAGATGCTTACCTCGTCACCATTCTTCCTCCATTGGTGTTGGGGCCGGGGCTCTTGACTTCTTTCGGGGCGGTAACAAACATGGCATCGGGAGAACACAGAAGATCGAGCTTCTATACACGAGGAGAAAAACAGATTACATGAACCCAGGCCACGTCAATGTCTGAGAAGAGCAAAGGCCTCGAGACAGAAGACACTTCCGCCAGCAGAACAATCTGTCGTTCATGAAAATTGGCATTCATCAGCTCCTGCTCGAAACAGGAAAATGCAGTGACAGAAAACAAGGGAAACAACACCAAGTGTCGTGAGAATCCAAACCACAAGGTAACACAACAACAGGTAATGGGAGATTAATCGGAGGTTTTCTAACAACTGAACCGCTAACATGTAAAAAATCAAGAATTAAGGTTTTGTTGGCACAGCTCCTAAAATGCATGTCAATAAATGAACGAAAATCTAGGTACAACAAAGAAGACAAGCCTAGGTACAAACTGTGTATGTATGGCATAATAAGATCCAAAGAGAAGTGGAGTCTCTACTCTCTACACATTTATTATCTTAGATCCAAGAGAAAAGGATTTCTTTTCAAACCTAATCTAACCAGAAAAGGAAAATGCATGCATAAGAACAGACATCATTAATATAGAAGATTTCCAAAGTAATCCTTCATAACTACTGAAAACGGTAGAATATAAATATGTAAAGAGGGCTGAAACACAAACAAGCCCGAATTCCATGTCAATAAAACCTGTCAGGTTCTGATCTCTTGCTTGTAAAGCGGCATTCGTTTCCTATAAAGCATTTCAAGACTTTGGCAATGATCAAACCGATATCCGTTTCCTAGAAACAGAATTAGAAAGCAGCCACACTCAGCACTCCAGAAATATTATGTGATGTCAAGTAGTGATACAAGGAATGAAACTAAAAGCACTAATGAATCAGCATTATTACCTTTAATAACCTGATGATCGACTTACTCTTCATAGAGTGTCAAGTAGGCTTCGCATAAAAATTAGTAAAATTTGCTTAGATTTTTATTACTAATGAAGCCACTTAGAAACTACTCTGTACTTTAATTGCTAAATATGCACTATGAAACATCAAAGTAGATTTTTAAATTGAATATATTACCTTATTAAAAGTCGCTATTATCTAAGTTCAGAAACATTAGTAGCAAGAACTTGGTGCTGTTGTGAAATGTGAGCACTCAAGCATGTGAGGATGTGCATTTCTATTTGAAGCCATGCAATTGAAGAAAAGTTTCCAACTGGGAATAGAACAGAAGGCTTGAGAAAAAAGAAGAGCGTTTTATACTGAAAAAAAAGACAACACAGACAGATATAATAGGATCAAAAGAACACGTTTTTCTTGTCCAGCACACTGATAAAATAGCTATTGTTTTCTTCTGAGAATAAAGTTTAAGGGAACAGACAAGAGAAACAAATGCAGTATAGTCTGTATATGTAAATATTGAGTTTTATTCTTCACAAACAATGAAGATCAACAAGAAGAAGATATTGGCTGAGGAAGCCCACTGAGAACAATTTGTAACAGCTGAAATAATCTTTATAGGTATTAAGATCTCCATACTTTATGAGGTAAATCCCCAATCATATAATCAGCTCTGAGATGTATATACAACCTAAAAGCTTTGATCCAAAACTTTTCATGGTTTGGAACCACGTATATGCCTTGCTATTTGCTTGGTTAACTGCCTGTTTCTGTGACACTGTTAGATTGGCTAACGAAGGCTGAAGTCATCACTTGAGATGGAAGGTAGAGTATGGTGGAATGTTGCACAAATTAACCACAAATCTTTATGATTTGTGCAAGCGAACCTTCTCAAGTTGTATTGGCCAATCTTCTCCAAGTATACGAGGATTTAACTCCATTGCCACACGGAAGTCCTCCATTGAAATGGAAGGAGATTCCCTCATCTTTTGAATATATCTGACGGTTGTTATCCCATTTAAAATAGGTACAGCTTGATGCT
>CM008341.1:8145331-8165200 GCA_002525835.2 Ipomoea batatas | reverse complement strand
TTTATTTTTTTTTTTTTTTTTTTTTTTTTTTTTTTTTTTTTGGTGAGAGGGAGGGACATAAGGTCCCGGTGATTAGCGGAGCCTACAAGTGGTTACACCCAAAGCATCACGAGGAAGCAAATCAGCCAGACCATCGACGGCTGGTCTAGGATCGTTGTATCCCACAGCGTGTTCTGGTCCATGTTAGCCAGGAAGTCAGCAAATTGATTACCCTCACAAAGGACATCAACCACCTCGATCTTTTGGAATTGACTCAAAAGAAGCTTGCAATCCACAACTAATTAAAGTGTTGAGTTCAGACGATGCATCATATCAGTTTTCTTGAGGATGACTTGAGCCATGGCTTCTGAGTCTGTTTCGGGATGCATCAGTTTTATTAATAATCACTTAATCTCATATCATAAAGCCATATTTAACATTGTGAGTTTTCTGGACAAAACTCAATTGATCAACCAATCAAAATAAGATTTTATGTTTAGCTTTGATAGTAGCTGCAAAGTACAAGTTCATTCTCCACCTGTCTTCCAAGCATGAGTGGCGTGGTTTATCTATTTGCCAATCATTATTGTGTGGGCCACGGTCCAAAAACATATAAAGTACATTGTTCTAACTTATAAAATACATTATTCTAACACACAGTACATTATCTTAACTCATAAAATACATTATTTTATCCTAGAAATTTCATTATTTTAACACATAAAGTACATTATATATTATTTTAGCACATAAAATACATTATTATAACTCATAAAATATATTATCTTACCTAAAAAAATTCATTATTTAACACATATAAAATACATTATTCTAACTCATAAAATACATTATTTTACTCTATAATGTTCATTATTCTGATACGCACACGAAATAAGAATTTTTTTTAAATTTTTTTTTACATCAAAACAATATCGTTTTGAACCGTAATCCACACAGCTATGTGGACCTTAATATGCACAATAATTTGCCCCTATTTGCCTCCTCCAGGAGCAATGAATCTAAAAAAGGTAGGCATCAAATATTAATTATGAAGGATAACAATTTGAAACCATCATGTGATATTATATCCACTTTCGGCTATATTTCCTTATTTGCCAACTTGCTTTGCAACTTGCGGTTTAACTATAATTAGACCAAATCAAATGTCTTTTCCACCTACTCCCCACACCTTATGGAGCATATTATAATTCAATTTCCCTGTCTTTAAAAATAAACTTGCAACCACCAGCAATATGATAATTAAGAAAAAAACCTAACAGATAATACTAGTTTTCCTACATAAAAGGTCACTGAATCAGCACCTTGATTTAACTCTTCACATTCATGTCCAATCAGGATGTGAAGATCCTTAAAGCGAGAGCTTTTGCCTTTAAAAAACTAAGAGATTATAATAGAAATGTAAAATTCAAAGAAATGAGAAGGATTTATACATGAATATCATTAATGCGATTCATGATGAGTTGGTAAGGATGAATTGAAATTACCACTTATAATATATTCAGTGAAAATTAAATTTTTGTGCGAATTAAAAAGCGCGTCAGATAAAATTAAATCGTTTATATCAGGAGATTGCTCGAGACTGTACTGAGGCTCATCAGGCATGGTGGGGGCTGGCGAGTTGTTTGCGTATGATCCAAGAAGATAGCCTACCTCTATAAATCTATTATCTCTTCCACTTCATGCCCGATATGCCTTTTTGTTTAATTGTTCCTAACCTATACATTATAACCATTATTAATTTCTATTTTACATGATTAATATTATCTTCACATCATTTCCCTATCAGCTCGACGGATAAATCATCAACATGTTACTTTAATAATCTTATCTTAGCAACACAGTACACTTTTTCGCATTAGTTGATAAACTCAATAAAATTAATGGAATGCAACAACACCATGGATATGATTGAATATTATACATTAAGGACTTGAGGTAAGATGTCCTGTCACACCTCTATGCACAACCCAAAAGCCACCTCTATCTACAACTATACAAGTCTACAGCCACTTTCTACTGACTAATGTTTATCCGCCGACTCTCAAAGACAGTGTTTGGAATCTCAACAGTTTGGAGTAAACCGCTGAGTTACCAAATGGTTTTTTGGCGTTTTGACTAAAAATGGCGGATCCATCAAAATTTTGACGAATTCGTCATTTACCAAACATAGCCTATGTCTGTAAGAGGGTATATACGTTCTACGGAGTATTATTTTTAATGTATTTTTTTTAAATAATATACATGATTCAAACTTTGTGAATTAATTTTATATCACGAGTTTATATGAGCATAATCTGAATTAGTTTTATAGTGATGAAAATATGTGATGACATATGCAAAAGAATAAGAAGAAGAAGAAGAAGTCATATTCAACGTAATCTAGATAATCCCATAATGCACCAGTCAAAATACACAAGAGTTTTTCAAAATGGGTGACCGAGTACGTGAAACATGATTCTCATACCTAATATCACGAGTTCAGTTTTTTCCAACATCCTTTCTTTTGAACTTATCTATAAAGTATTTCTAATGTGATTTATGAATTTTACGCAATATAAAAGTTTATCTAATACATATTCGTAAATAGTGAGTATAGATTTTTGTCATCACTAAAAACAATACATGGAAGAGTCGTTGTTGGGCAACTTGCCATGCAAAGCTAAGAGAGTAATTAAGAGAAATAATAATTTAGTAGGCTAATAATTCACTCTTAATTGCATGTTTTGACATAATCACTTAATTTCTCCCGACCGTTCCAGTTCCCGTGGGACAGGAATCTAGATTATATACCATGGACGTCGTACGATTCATTATGCACAAGATCTCGAGGTGGTAAAGCACTGCTTTTCTTACCAAAGTCAAAGGAATACGTGTATGAAACAGCTAACACAACCACTCCAAACCCTTATCTAAATCAACCTATTTTAGTGGTTTCAATGGTAACTAGATTACTAGATCTATCGCTAAGAATTTCAACCAATTACCTTTTATATAAAGTCAAAGATTTATATCGCTTAATGATAACGTTTTTGAGATTTAACTTAATGATGACATAATTATTTACACCTTAAACGTGAAGATCAAAGCACCTTAACGGATCGTTTGGTTGGAAGACAAGAATTATGAGAGAAATGAATTATAATTTGGTGGAAAAAGAATAAGGTAGGTAGAAGTCAAGATCTTGTGGTTTATGGGCACCCGGTTGCCTTCTCATATGAAAGGGGTGGGTTCAAGCCTCATAGAATGCGATATTGACCAACAAAATGAAAGAATTATAATTCCGTGATTGCAACTCTCAAAAAAATAATTCCGTGATTGCAATTCTCTCCAACTTTTATCTCTGTGACCAGTTGAGCTGCCCGGAAAAAGTTTAATCTAGAAAAGTCTTCTATCATAGTAATGGAATTTAGTGAAATTTCTTTTGTATCGTACAATAAACGAATTCCATTTGTGTATGTGCTCCCAAGAAACATATGATACTCTATTCCATTACATACATGGATCGGGTAAGAAAACCAGACCCAGTCTCTCTTGGAATCCTAAATATGCCAATAATTGTACTAATCCACATATGTCTCTCTCCCATCAATCGGTATAAGATTAAAAAACATCTCTCATAAACAATAAACTTAAAACATTGTAGTTAATATTTAAGCTTTTCATATTTATAAATGGGCTCTTTATATGATTAAAGTTATTATTAATTTAAATTTAAATAAAATAACATGTTAGTATCTACTGTTATCCAAAACATGTCGGTAAAAAAAAAAAAGAAAGTAAAATTCTGGGTAAAGATTTTCATAAAAAATACTCCGTACTAAGTATACATCCGATGAAAAACAAAATTAATAAGAAATCAATCAAAACAAGTTGAGTAGCTTAGGTTCTACTCCTCCTTGATCTCCAATCCCAAACCCACCTTCGAAGCAAGTAGTAGTAGTGGTAATCGATTCCTCGGAGTTCATCGACAGTGTCCGCGGCGGCCACCGTTGTTTCCCCGGCAACGGTGTATGACTAGCCTGAAAGCCAGGCGTTAGACTGAGATCAAGATCGGCCGCCACCTTTAATCCTTTTGAAGATCCGTCCGGCAAGGTTGACAGTTTCTGCGCCGTGCAGTCGGAACCCTCGTCGCCGTCCGCTACTCCGCCGAGAAACTCCGGGATCGGCCGTAACTCGCCGCCGCGGAGCACGGTTTCCACGGCGGCCTGGCAAACGTGCCAGTTCCCACTCCCTAGCAGCCCCACCGCCCCGTTCACCGGGTTCACCGTCCTCCCGGCGGCTTCATATAACAACGACTGAAACAGCGCTGCCCATTCATCAAACCTACATTAGATTTACCATTCAAGAAACCGAAGAACAAACTCAACACAACTTAATAATCAGAATGTTACAAGTTCGACCAGAATCTATTGACTGATTTGAACTAATTAGCTATAGTCAATATATGTTGAGAAGGTCACAAAGTCAAATATATTCCTAACATACCCTCAGTGATTACGGGATTTTCTAGTAATCCTAGAAAACAACTTTAACTAATCAAGAAACCATTCAAGAAACCAAAGAACAAACTCAACCCAACTTAATAACAGAATATTACAAATTCGACCAAAATCTATCAACTGATTTGAACTAATCAGCAGCTACTATTAATATATGTTGCAGGTCACAAGGTCAATCATTACATACCCTCAGACAGTGATTACCTGATTTTCTAATCATCCTAGAAAACAACTTTACCTAATCCTCATTCTATTATAAGCTCAAATTAATTAATGAAACTTACAAGGCCTTTGGTTCTCCGGGACGGCGGAGATGAAGGACAAGAGGCCGGCGCGGCCAAAGAACTTGGCAACGAAGATGGTGGCGTTGCCCTGAGCGTCGGCGCTCTGTATCCAATGTAAGCAGGGCCTGAGAATACAGGTGTCGCTGCATCCTTTTCTAAGAACTCGACACCCATTGCAACTCATTATATTTCTTCGATCTATCTGATCTGCAGATTAATTGATCCTTCTGATGGAGCAAGTGTAAGGACTATATATGTGTGTGAGGAATATATGTTACCAGATCATGAAGAAAGATGAAGAGTAAAAGATTTTCAAAAAAAAAATGAAGAGTAAAAGATCGATTAGACCGACAAGAAACTACTAATCTTCAGCTCTAAGAAACAGAAACTCGGGAATAATATATAGTAAACATGTAGTAAAAAAAGAAAGAGAAGAAATTTAAGTTTTGAGAGAATAACGAGGAAGGGTTGTTTATAACGAGAGGTTAGGAGTTATATATTATGCATGAGTTAAAAAAAAAAAAAAAAAACTTTGCTACTAATAAGATGATACAATTAAGTTTCTTTTAATTTAAGGGTGTGTTTGGTAACCTGGAAAATTATTTTCGAAAATTATTTTTCGAGCTTTTGGTGTTTGGAACCATTAGGAAAATATGATCAACGGAAAATGAGCTCATTTTTCCGGAAAATGACTTCGTGCGACGTTTTTTTTTTTTTTAAAAAAAAAAATCTAATTTCTAATAAATATTATTAGTTTATATATTTTTATATTTTAAATAAAATAATAAAAATATATATTTATATATTACTACTTATTTGCTACTCATTTTTCGGAAAATAAACCAAACACACACAGACAGTTTTCCAGAGTACATCCAAACACTGAAAATGAACTCATTCCCTGGAAAATGACTCATTTTCCAAAAAATATTTTTCAGAAGTCATTTTCCTTGCTTTTCAAGCACACCCTAAAAGGCAAATGAGATGATACAGTTTTCTTTTAATTTTATTACCTTTATAATTTTACTTGGCATGAATATGATTAATCTTGTGATATAATTCCATTAAACTTGTAGCCTGACTACAAACCTGAGATTACTGATATATTGTTTGAGCTTGAGCTCAACAGTGAGTAAGGTATGAAAATAGGTTAGACCCCTTCATAACGGCCTACAAACCTTTTTTGAGTTTGACCTGGCCTAGTCTATTTAGTAAAAATATCATGTTTAAGTTAAAAGTTTGTTTAGATAAATAGGCCCAGTCCTATATATACAACTTACAATGTCTAGCCTTCAAGTTTATAGGCTTGGCCTAGTTATCTAATATTATATTTCTATTATATTTTATATTTATATTACACTAGTATTTTCATCCGTGCGATGCACAAATTGAATTTGTTATAATATTTTAAGATTTTTTGGATCAATATATAATTATATAAAGTATAACATCAAATATTATATAGTGCAATTAAAAATATGGTTTGGATCGATTATGTTTTGTGATGTTATCCTTGCTTGAATTTGACCAAATAATTGTTGAATTAATAGCTAATGTGTATATGAAAGCATCGATACTGACACTTTGGAGATCTTAATTTATATATCAGTGTTTAAAATTTGTATAACTTGGACAGATGTGCTCTTTTGAAACAAAAAACAAAGGAAAAGTGTCAAATTTGCCCTCTAAGTCATTCATATAGTGCAATTAGGTCCCCTACGTAAAAAAAAAAAAAGAAAAGAAGCTCCATTCACATCCCCTAAACCTGTAAAATAGTGCAATTGAGTCCAAATAAACCTGTATAGCAAGTTAAGTCATTCGCATTTCGACACGTGTCACTTTAAAAAAAAATTATTTTTTAAAAAACTTTTTATTTATTTATTAAATTATTAAAGAAAAATAAAATAAATAAATAAAAAATATAAAAAAAAAATCTTAGCAACCACGGACTGTCCAACAAGACTCAATCTCATGACCTCCCATACAAGAGAGTCAGTAACTCAGTACATACCATATGAGCATAAGGTGTTTTGCACATAGTTATTGACTTAATTTAATAAAAACAATAGTCTATTACTAAATCAATAATTACAATATATAGTTGAGAAATTATTTTAGATATTAATTCATTATAAATTTTTTATTTGATATTAGAGTTGAGTAAGTTAAGATAGGAGCAGACGAGCAGGGCATGGTTGGGTAAAAATCTATACGAATCTATACTATTAATAAAAACAAAATCATCCATTTTAACTTCCCGCCTAAAATACTTCTATATCATTAAGGCTTGTTTATATTATAAAACATATTAATACAATTCTTATTCGTAGGATTTGTCGTGATTCATTGTTGTTGGGCTACCCTTTTCCGAAAGCTCCGCAGGACCACGCACCTACCACAAGTCTTCGGCCGGAGGGGTTTATTGCACAAAAACGCTGGGACACAGGACCCTTGAAAAGGGAAGCCCAACGAATTTCAGATGCAAAGCCCCGCACCTCATTAAGATCATATTGGCATGCTCCCCCTCTCCCAAACAAAAAGAGCAGACCCCATTAAAGACATCATGTCAGCGTGATGAAAAAGTTACTTGATGAAAACTTAGTAAGTATGACCAATTAGATCTTATTTTAGAAGAATAGATTAATTGAATACTATAGTAAATTGAGCTATTTAACACTTTTGTCAAAAATTTATGTGACAATTTAATGTGAGAGTCGCCTATTGCATTAGAAGCTAATTTACTTTAAAAAAAAAAAGAAGAAGAAAGAGAAAATAATTTACTGGGAGTAAAATTCTAGACGCAAAGGGAAAAAAGAAGCACAGAAAATTAGAAAGAGAAAAAAGGTAGCGTTGAGATGAGGAAGAAAGAGGGGGTTGTGTACTCTCTGCATTGGTCATCGTCAAATTTATAACTTCTTCTTCCTTCGTTTATGGCCGTAAGGCCCTTTCACATCATCGCTTCCAGCTACCACAATCGCCTCCTCATCTCCCATCCGGCGTCGTTTCCCTTCCTTCTCCACCGTTGTCTGCCGCCGTTAGGGTTCCCGCATTCTCCTGCACTGCAACGGAATCCCCCGCGTCACGGTCTGCCTTTGCCGCCGCAATCCTTCCGCCCGCTGGTGTCCTTGTCGGAGACCCTGGCGCAGAAGATTGGAAAAGCAATTCGCCGACCCGGCGCCCCCTCCAAGGCCCGGGTTTATACCGACATCAATTTGATTCGGCCTAAAGAGTATTGGGATTACGAGTCCCTGGCTGTTCAATGGGGGTAATTGATTAGATTATTTAGTAATTGAAACTTATTTATTTATTGAGCTTGTTTCAATTTTTTTTTTTTTTTTGTGTGTTAACTGCAGGGAGCAGGATGATTATGAGGTAGTTAGGAAGGTTGGAAGGGGAAAGTACAGCGAGGTTTTTGAGGGAATTCACTCTACAAATAATGAGAAATGCATTATCAAAATACTTAAACCTGTTAAGAAGAAAAAGGTTAGATTTTTCTTTCATTTTCTCTCCTTATTTACTTTGATTGCCTGTCCAAGCATAATACAAATAGGCTTCGGTTCTTTAGTTTGAATTTCATATGCAAGTGAAGAGGAGCTATGTGACAATCCTATGGTGTAATGGCTAATTTCTAGGCTGGATTTGTCAAGGTGTTTTGTATGTAAGAGTATGAACTAACTGTATATTGCATTTATGCATCATTCAACTATTTTAGAACTCTTCTTAGTTAAGAGTCATTAGATATGAGTCATATGACTTCAATCAAATGATGAGTGCACTTATAGTGAAGACATTTTAAGATTCCCCTAACTTTGTAGATTATTATTATTAAATGTAAAATTACAACTTGTGAAAATAAGTTCCTTGAATAAACTTTTAGAAGTGTTGCAGTCTTTCACTATAGCTAATCATATGCTTTGTACTATATTATGTTAAAATGATAAGAAAGGAATAACTACAAAGTTTGAGAATAGTAAAAGTTCCCATGGTAATTACACAGGTGGTTGCTTCATTCAAGCAATTTCGCCCCTCATAAGTTATAACAAACACATTGATTGGAAGTAAAGGTGATGCCATTTTAGAATGTTTACCTTTGATTTCATTTTCTTTAGTGGAGGCTCTTGGATAACTGCATTAACTTCCAGACAAGAGCCCATAAAATATATCTTTTTTCATTTTCTAAATGGATGGACTTTGGAATGAGCAAAGCATAAATTCTTATTACATTGATAGTACAAATGGGTTCACCTATTATGAGAATCTAGGGGCTAGGAATTCGAATTGGGATGTATTTCACTTATTCAATATATGTTCAGGCTCTGATGCTTTTGCCACCTAAACATCCATCTTGGCTCTCTAGGGGGAATGTCTTTTTGCATCTCACTATCAGTAGGTTACTAATGATATTCTTCTAGTTAACATGAGATCCTTGGCAGTATTGAATATCTCCTATTGTAACTCAGCCAAAAGCTTGAACTTTGTTTTCATTACAACTATATTAAGCAGCATAATGTCCTCTTATTTCAATAGAATGAACAGAAATTGGTTAGGAGTTGTTTGGTTCAATAATTTCAATCCCCTTGGTAATGATTTATGATTCCTACACTAATAACCCCAACTGCCTTTTTATTTTTACTACAACGAGGGATGCCTGTTTCCACTTGTTTAAAGTGACCAAATATAGGATTGAGATATTTCTTATTCCAAATCGTTTCTGGATATCATTGACTGAGAAACCCTCAATGACATAGTGGTAGTTATAATGTTTTTAAATTGTCTCAGAATTTTTAAAATACTTTATAGCAAAATCTTTATGACATGAATTGTTATTTACTAGAATTGATAGTAAGGTTTCCTTTTTACTTATTAGTGAAAATACGTTGTTTTACGCAATTGATTACACACTTATTCTGGAAGTTACTGTAAAATGCAGATTAAGAGGGAGATTAAAATACTTCAGAATCTATGTGGCGGACCAAATATTGTGAAGTTGCTTGATATTGTCAGAGATCAGCAGTCAAAGACTCCAAGCCTTGTTTTTGAATATGTGAATAACACAGATTTTAAAGTGCTTTACCCAACTCTTTCTGACTTTGACATAAGATATTATACTTATGAACTTCTCAAGGCAAGTTTTCTCTGCATGTTCTTTTTAATGGTCTTTCTTTAATATAACTGCTCTAAAATCATTTTCTTGAATAAAAACAATGTACTCATTCTTAATTATCTGGGGTAGGATTGGTGATGGAAGGACATAATAGAAATCCGAAAGTGATGTTAAATACTGGTTGAGCATAAAGGGAGGAGGGGTATTGCCAATCTTCTTCTTATGGGTAGGAAATGAAGAAACTAAATGTAGTATAGTATTATTGAAGCTCTTATCACTTTCTCTACCAAATAAGTTCTTTGGCATATAATGTTTATTTATTTATTTATTTATTTGTTTGGGTGTGTTTTACTGTTACTAAACTGATTTTTCCTCTTTTAATTTTTTCCCGTTCCCTTATAAGTGATTTATTTGAAGATTTCTGTCTGCTAAAAAAGTAACCATTGTACTATCTCTATGCATAGGCATTAGATTATTGTCATTCTCAAGGTATCATGCACCGATATGTGAAGCCTCACAATATCCTTATTGATCATGAGAAGAGGAAACTTTGGCTAATAGATTGGGGACTCGCAGAATTTTATCACCCTGGGAAAGAATATAATGTCCGTGTGGCCTCTAGGTTTGTTTTCTGCTCTTCTGGTTTATGTACTTTATTTGTCTGGTTGGCAGCTTTCTATCAACTAGACATTTTAAAATTTGTTTTAGAATTACTTCATTTTGTTGTAAACTTATGTTGGAGGTTTTGAGGTGTGATCTATTTTTAACTGCTACTATTTTGGAACTTGAATCCTTAGCGTTCTCAATAGAAAATTGCATGCTTAGAATTTAATTTCAATCTATGTCTAATGTCTTAAGAATGATAATATGAATTTGGATACAGGAGTCAATTGTACCTTGTGACAGTTATTAACGGACCTGTTTTAGGTTTGGGAAAAGAATTTCAACTGTACCTTTGTCTCTTTGTCTCATTTATTATTATTTTTTTATTGTGCTTTGTGCACAATTACACCTTAGGTTCTCTACATGGTCTAGAGGAAAAAAAAGATGCTGCCATTGCCCCCATGAAATATTCTGAATTCCAACCATTCTGGGAGTTCTGCTTGTAGAAATACTCGTGGCTTAATAATAAATCTATATGTTTTCGTTTGTCATACAACATTCACATGTATAGAACATTAGAACTTGCTTTAGAAGGTCTACTGCGCTAATTGATGGATTTAATTCATGGAGGGATGTACTCCTTGTTGGTCAATATCTTTCTTTATCCTCCTAAACACATTAAACCTTATCTATAATGTGGCCACCTATGGTCCTCCAACTATACAAGGTAGCTACTAATAGTTCTCCACTGTCCCCCAACTACACAATGTTGCTGCAGTTAGTTCTCTATGGTTCCTCAAGTTCCAAATCTACAAAGTAGCTACTATCAGTTCTCCATTATTAAAGCTGTTAATTGTTAATTTGGATGAAATCCTGTAAGGTTTAACTTTTATTTTGGATTCTAGTATGCTTTTAAGGTATGGTGGATCTTAGCAAGGTATTAATGTAATCAGTAATAGATAGAGTGGTGTTGATTAATTATTCCTAGTTGAAGAATTACATCTGGCTACTTTTAGAATTCAAGGGTCAAACTATCAAAGATGGTAAAAAATTGGGACCAACAAATAAAAAATCGTTTTATGGGGTATAATATATGCATGTTTACTATCCCAGATACTAGAGTTGATGCGAAATGGCATTCAGTTTTAGAAATGAGTCTAAAATCTTCATACAATGCATAACTTATTTCAGCGGTGGAAGCGTTCATTCATGAAAGAAATTTGGGTATATGTGTAGAAGTATTATATACATACAATCATTCTTGCTTACTTTAGTAAATAAAAAGGATATATAATGTCTTCTGCTGCATGCATTGACTATGGATACACCTGTTAGTCTGTTACTATGCTAATCTTATGCTACTTTGGCCCTGTTTGGTAAATGGCTGTTGGCTGATTGGGTTGGTTGTTTGGGTTAGAAGGTATGATTTGTTAATAACATTAGCTGATTGTAAAAAGTTGTTTGATAGATTAGCTGTTAGCTGATAGCTATTTGGTATAATTTTTGTTCTCAAAAAGCTAATTGAAAAGGCTGCTTTGAGTAGCCTTTTGAATTTTAGTATTTTAGAGTTACAAAAAGCTTATTAACCAAACAACTAATAGTGATCAAATAAGCCAAAATTGCCACTACTAGAGTTACGAAACTTAACTATATTGTAGTAGATAGGGCTTATGTGCTTTTCTGCTGTAACCTTTACCAACCGCACTGACACTTTTTACAGGTATTTTAAAGGCCCTGAACTTCTTGTTGATCTACAAGACTATGATTACTCGCTGGATTTGTGGAGCTTAGGTTGCATGCTTGCTGGAATGGTGAGGAATGCTGACCATTCCTTTGTTAATAGTTAATAGTATACTTACATTTTAACATTCAAATGCTTTGTTATCTTGTTTTTGATGATTATTTATCAACAAATATTTCTTTATAGATATTCCGGAAAGAGCCATTCTTTTATGGACATGACAATTACGATCAACTTGTCAAGATTGCTAAGGTAAATGTGCTTCCCAGAGTTTTTGTCAATGTGAAATTATATTGTTTCTAACTTGTTCATACGGAGATGGTTGAGACAGTGATTGGAATACACCTTGCACTTTATTAGTTTACCCATGTTTCTTAATATATCATTAATTTGAGGTGATCTGAATAAGCCATACTAGAACAATTATTTTCCTTGTAAAGTGAAGGCAGTAAATCCATCAAGAATTACTGTATTCATTGCAAGTATAAACAGGAACTAGGAATATCATTCATACTACTATGTGACACTTATTTTTCTGTGTGTTTTTTTCCCCTGACTTTATATGGATGGTGGACTTGAAATTCTTACATGTGGAAACTTTTCTTAGTTTTGAATTTTGATGGATCACAGGTATTAGGAACGGATGAATTAAATGCTTATCTAAATAAGTATCATTTAGAATTAGATCCAAACCTTGCTGCCCTTGTTGGAAGGTTAGTGTCAATCCCATGTACAAGACTAATATTTTGTGAAAGAATATGTTTCATTTATAACGTATAAAATACTGTTATTTGATTCAGGCATAGCAGGAAACCATGGTCAAAGTTCATTAACGCTGAAAATCAACATTTAGCTGTCCCCGAGGTAGGAAATACATCTGTCAACATTTAGTCACGCAGTGTGCATTCCCTAGCCCTGATATGCACACTCTTCTTGTTTTCCTTCTGGTAGGCAATTGATTTCGTGGACAAGTTGCTCCGTTATGATCATCAGGAACGGCCAACCGCAAAAGAAGCTATGGTAAAACCCTAAAACCTCGACACTGGGCTTAGATTCTCTGCACACGATATAACATTTACCTTCCCCCGACCCTCCCCCTCCCCCGACTTTTGCAGGCGCATCCATACTTGTACCCTGTGAGAAACGCGGAAAGCAGCAGAGGCCGCTCCCAGTAGGACGCCCGCCTGTTGCACGTTTCCAATAAAAACTCGGCCCGTTTGTTCACTACACTTGCTGGAATACTGTGAATTGTGAAATGTGGAAGTATTTTCATAATTCAGTCATCTTTTTTTTTTTTTTTTTTTGGTTTTTCTATTTTCTGATTGATTTGATTCTCCATTGGAAAGTAAGATCTCCTGTTGCCCTGTTGGTCATGAATGGCAGAAACACACTGAATTTTTCTTTTTCTTTTTCTTATATGCGATTTCTCTGATTCAATCACGTGATTATGTAGTCGCTCCCAACAGAATTGTCGTCCTTTCTATATCTCATCACTGCAATTTCCATTCGAAACTGGTCTGTCACTCTGTCAAGTGATTCTTTTGTGTACCATTGCCTTGCCTCTGTTACATTTTCTACCTGGATTTATCACACGTTGCAACTTGCAAGATTCAACCCAATCTTAATCGTCAGTTTTTGTTTCCAAAATTTAACATTATATGCAACAAGTAGATCAAACATGAATCTCTGGAATGTGACAATCCAAAGAGAAGATATTTTCTGTAAAGATATTGGTTCTCATTTCTGATTCTGCATAACCCTTCTTAGCCCAGGTAGGACCGCATTTTCACCACACAAAAAGAAAATAGATATGCAAATCTATTGCTAAATTTAGATCAGGAAAATAGATATGTTTTTTGAGTACTATTGACTCTGTTACAATGCAGTATCTGTTCATAACTACTTTCTCAACTTACTGAAGCACAAAGAGTTAATATTACCTCCATTAAGGCTCGAACCCTACTTAACCTACTGAAGCACAAAGAGTCAATATCCTCCATTAAGGCTCGAACCCTACTTAACCTACTGAAGCGCAAAGAGTCAATATTACCTTCAGTGAGGCTTAAACCCACCATTTTCATATGGGAGTGCAACCGGGTGCCACTATACCACAAGATCTTGGCAGAAAATAGATATGCTAATTTCTTAATCGGTTGATAAATTTAGATCGAGAAAATCTAGGAATTAACTGATAAATCTAGGTCGAGAAAATGACTGAGATACGAGGATTTGAAAAGATCCCTGATGGTGCATTCTTAACCTCTGGGCTTGTGGCTGCTATGGGGACTTTATGGAGATATATACTTAGAATGTAATAGGAGGGTTGCTTTTATGTATCTTTTTGTTCAGTGGTCACAGCCAAAAGAAGAAAAAAAGAAAAAAAGTGAAGAATTGATTTGATCCTTCAGAGAGAGAGAGAGTTAAGCAATGGTTAGCCAAAGAACAAAGTTAATGGATTGCAAAATCTTATCCAAATAATTAAGGCCTAGGCAGGAATATAGATGGAAGTAGTTAGGTCATTTTCACCTACGGTCCAAAGGGGACCCTAATGTCCAAAAGGAAGCTCCACTTTCACCCCACGTGGTGTGAAAATCCACACACCCTTTCTATTCATTGTTCCAACTCTCCTACAGTGTGACCCAAACACAGATTGAAACAAAGAAGAAAAAGAAAGATGATAATATATGTGACAATAACTCTAGGCAATCTTGTTGGGATTAGTAATTCTCAAACTATTGTCATATATCCTTTTCTTGGGAAGAAAAAGATTTACAGTTATTATTTGATGTTGTGCATTGAAAAATCTCGTTTGAGATCGTAACTGGTAAAAGACCACAAATTGAGAATGAGATAAATCTGTCTAGATTATTTCTAACTGACCAGATTGAATAAAGAAAATCAATAAGACACTTCCACTAGGAATCGAACTTTGATATGTTGTTGGGATTAGGCATTTTGACTCCATAGTCAAGACTGGGATCTTCAGGTTCTTTCTAAATTCTTTGAATAGGTGCATAGGCTAGGCTGGCTGGATTTTGGTAGTGGGTTATAGGCTTCAGCTTTTAACGATGTTGTCTGTTCTGGATTGAAGCCATGTTCCTGCCTCCACTCTAACATAACCTTTGTACTTGTTCCATATCCAATCTTCTTTACATCTTATCTACTTCAAATGGAAATGTCTTAATTCACTTCTATTTTAGTTCAATTTTTTAAGGAAGTTCCTAACTGTATGTAAAGATATTAAAAGAAAAAAAAATATTTTGTCCATTTATTTCAGTGGGCTTTGGAACTTGAGTTAATCACTTGGTAATTATGGATATTAATAAGTTGTAGGTAGTAAATAGAATAGAATTATGTAAATGTTTAATTTGTTGAATTATAAAAAAAAATAATTTTCATCCCTAATAACTTGTTTCAATTGTTTTTTTAGTATTTAGTAATAAATTTATACTTTTTGAATAAATCATAAATAGTTTAAATTTAAAGAAAACATATACTTAAACTGGTACAGATCGAGTGGTAGATTGGATTGTCGTGTTAAATCAGAAGATGTCCCTATCAACTTAAAAGATGAAGAAGAATAAAAATAATTTTAGATTTTTGCATTTATTTATGCTACCCTATGATATTTATCTAGTGGGTACTTGCAATGTTGCAGGGCAAAAAAAGATTCTTCTTTTTTCACATTTCTCAATTCTTTATATCCCTCAATAGTTGTTAGTACTGGGAAAAATAGTCCATCTTGAATTATACCATTTCTCACCAATTAGATAATAAATAAAAGAGGAATTAAAATGTTTGGTGTCAAAAAAAAGGAGTAAGGAATCAAAACATATAAGTCAAAGTTAATAATAGTTCCAACCTGTTACATGATAGTTCAAATCCACAGCATATTTATCTGCTGGATTGTGCTTTGTGCATGCTCACAACTCACATACACACTATACATTCAATCATGACTTAATGGAGTCTTTGACTATGTGTGGAGATTTAGATCGTAAACAATGATATTGATGGGCAACCATGGGATTTTTGTCCTTATGAACGTGAAATAAGATTAACACATACTCCGTATATCTTATCCAGGACACACTGTGACTAATGATGTTCATGTTTGTTATAGGTAGAATCTAGCTAAGAGGTTTCTTAGGACATATCAAGAGTAATCATGTTCATATTCGCCCCTGGTAGGACCTTAGAGGTTTCTTAAGGACACCGAGACTGATCATCTTTCTGTTCTCTTCATCTCGGGTAGGACCTCAAATGTTGTATAGGGCACCCGAGACTAATCATGTTCATTTTCATTCCGGGTATGCTAGGATCTCAAAGATTTTCTAGGGTACACCAAGACTAATCATGTTCATGTTCGTTCTGGGTAGGACCTCAAATGTTTTCAAGGGTACACTAAGACTAATCATGTTCATGTTTGTTCAGAGTATAGTATGACCTTAATTAGAAGTTTCTTAAGGCACAACGAGATTAATCTTGTTCTTCTTCGTCTTGGGTAAGTAAGACCTTTGAGACAAATCATGCTTACCCAGGGTAGGAGCTCAAAGATTTCCTAGGGCACACTAAGACTAATCATTTTTTTTTAAGGGACACACTAAGACTAATCATGTTTATATTTGTCCCAAGTAAAATTTCTTAAGACTAATCTTGTTCGTTCCGGGTCAAACTTCAAATGGTGGGTCAAACTATTGGTTTTGGGTACGACATCAAATGGTGGGCCAAACCTCTCATTGATACCCCATAGGTATTAATAGACATAAACAACTATAGAAGGCCAATTTTTATTTTTATTTTTTTGAGGGGAGGGGGTCATAGGTAATCAATCAGGCAATTGTTTGTAAAACAAAATTTATGAATTTATTTTGGATTGATTGACCAATTAAACTATGCGCAAATCAACCACTTTATTAAGTATTATTCCATATATTGGTTAAAAATTTATTCATTGAGTAATTAACCAAATCCGCCACTTTGATAATTAGTAAGAGAGTAATATATACTATAAATAATTAAATAAATAAATTTATATTTTGGTCATAATTGAAGGACTAAAAGTGTCATTATCTTTTATTAATTATTAACTAAATTGATGCATCTTTGAATAAAAATTTGTGAGGGGTTACGTTAATTTGGTAGTTCAAGGCTGCAACTTTATTGGGTTTAATTTGCAATGGCTACATTAAGCTAAGGTTTGAGAATTATAATGAAGAAGCTAGCTAAGGTTGTTATAACAACATCCATTGTTAGCTCGATGGTCGCTCTCAATGTTACTATCAAAATTGGGATATATGGCTATGAGCTAAATAAGGGTCATGCATGATGATGCAAAGTGAATATAATATCTTCATGTTGATGTTTTTCTACCAAATATTATAATAATAAATTCTCTCTCTATAGTGGTCGGTTTTGAATCCTCTTGTAAAGCCAATATGACAATAGCTTGTGTTCCCATCCACGACAATAGTTAGCATCAAAAAAATGGTTTTTAGGTATTTTGTTGGTTCCTTAAAGAGATGGTTGGACTAATGAGTAAATACTATTATAATTCTCTGTGTGAGTTGTTTATTGATCTTTTTAGTTTGATCTTATCAAATTTACCTCATTATGGTATTCTGCTGACTAGGACCACAAGCCGAGCTTCATGGCAAGTAAAACTGGCGATGCGGGACGAACCGGAAGCCGGATTATGGTTCTCAACTGCGCGCTAACCTAGATCCCACAAAGGGTGTTGGTCGATTAAAACAGCAGGACGGTGGTCATGGAAGTCGAAATCCGCTAAGGAGTGTAGTGTAACAACTCACCTGCCGAATCAACTAGCCTCGAAAATGGATGACGCTTAAACGCGCGACCTATACCCGGCCGCCGGGGCAAGAGCTAGGCCCCGATAAGTACGCATCTTCGAGTATGTAGCGGCTTTGCCGCGTGGGTTAAATCCAACATAAATAATGTTTTTTTAGTACTACCAATTCTGTTACAATGCAGTATATGTTCATAACTATTTTTTTTCAACATAAATAATGTTTAATTATGATATATTTTTGTGTTTTTGCTTCTATATCCGTACTACATAGCTTAACAACAACATGCTAGACAAGCCATCACCCAACATTACTCAATAATTTCACAACACAAACAACTTGACAAGATTAAAAAAAACCACGTAGATTTTGTTGGTGTTCTTCTGTCCTGTGTGAATCTTTGATTAAGACTATATAATATAATCCTATGTGAGATCACTTTGTAGCTGCCTTTGTTGAACGAAAGGTAGTTAAACGCAATTAATTATAGACACAATATAACGTAAATGTGTTAGCAAATGTACTCGTGTAGGTCCCAACATTATTGTACGTGCATAACGTTGAATTGTAATAATTTAACCGGTAAGAGGTTGTTAAGTGCAACAGTATCTTTGTCGGTTGCAACGGTATGGTCTTATGAACAGAATGCTGGCAAACAAAACGCTGTAGAGGTACTGTGTTTGTCACCCCTAGAAAGAGGTTTGAATTAGCTCAATAATTGCACATTAATTCCAAAAGAAAAAGTATTAGGATAATATATGTACGTGATGCAATCATGCAATGATACTTTTAATTAATGAGCCAATACGTGTCATAAATGCTGAATTAATATAATGTTTAGTGACAATAGTATATATTGTTACTACACTTTTTTATGAGTTTAAGTACATGCATAAAGTGAGCGTGCAATTTACAAATACCGGCCATAAGGCGTTTTAATTGGGGTCCTAACCAAATAATTGTTCTACTAATTATCAATGATCATGCTCCATTATCTATAGAATCAAGAAAGAGCTCCACAACCCAGTTGGTAAGAGTGCTCTACCTACAGCCGAAAGGTTGGAGGTTCGATCCAGCTATGGGTAACCTAGGCTTGTTTACCTCCACTGAGTTACCATGATTGTGTTGTCTATATATAGTTGATTCGTTTAGTGGTTTACTAGGTAAATCTTGCCTTATGCCACTGATTTTGCGACTCGCGATTTACCTAGTAGGTTTAGGATTAGTCTGACGAAACTGAGATCATCTAAGTATATACCAAAAAAAAAAAAAAAAAGCTCTTAGTGATAGAGTCTTTATGGCTTGAACCAATCAATTATATATAGACAACTTAATTAGATTGGTTGATCTCATTGTAGTCAATTGTCTGCTAGGATAATAAGACAAGATTTACCTAGTGCACACCTTTAAGTCACTGCTGGAAATCTCGCTATTTCCGTCCAATATTTCCGTCCAACAATAATGTTCGTCGGTAATTTGAAAAAAATCACAATTTTTCGACGCAAATAAGGATGGACGGAAAGTTGGGCGGAATTTCCGTCCAACACTAACGCGTTGGATGGAGATTCCGACCGATACTAAATGTTGGACGGAAAATTGAATTAACCCATTTGTGAAATACAAAATGGTAAGTATTATTAAATAGCGTCCAACATTAATATTGGACGGAAATTGAAATATTTAATTCTTTGCGCGGTAAGAATGCCCCTTTTCACAAATTTTTGGTAAAAAAGTTAAAGTTTTAGGCGGTATTCTTTCCTCCCCAAACCAAAAAAATAAACATATTCCCTGTAATCGTAACTCGTAAGCCTCGTTCCCCGTCACAAACTCT
>CM008341.1:8038065-8053961 GCA_002525835.2 Ipomoea batatas | reverse complement strand
ATCGCCGCAGGGGGAGAAAAACACTCCATCCTCGTATTATCCATCAATCCATCGCGAATAAAACAAAGATCCATTTGTTAATTATTATGCACAAAAATATATTGTCTTTCTGTTAACGTGTCTTTGATGGAAATCTGATTGATATTATTGCAGGTCTTTGAGGGGGAGAAGAGATGCAGGTGGCGAAGATCTCGGAGAAGGTTCTGGGTTGGCATCAATGAAGATTCAAAACATTATTGTAAGGACCACCTACTCTTAACCCATAATTTTGACTAATTAAACAATACATTAATGGACACCCTAGAAATTATTGCTGAGGAACACACAAAAGAAAAAAAATCATGTGTTGATTAGTGCAACTTTTTTCTGGTCGAAATTTTAGACTTTAGGGGTCATCAGACTTTGAAGAAATTAAAGTTGGGTTTTAATTTATTTTTAAGGGTTTATTTTTCAAATTTTATGTATAAACGGTAAGAAATTTCTATTGGGTATATTGGTTGAATTCAATCGACTCAATCTAAAAATACTGGTATACTTGCCCAACAAGTATGCGCATGTGTTTTGACAAATGAGAACAACGTAATAGATGTTTTTAGAAAATGACCCATTTTTAATTGGTTTAACTAGGTTTAGCTTATTAACTTGGTCAATAAATTAAAATGGGTGCTTGGTAAATGATCGTTTGTCTTAGCTAATGTTTGAAATGCTACTCAAATAGCATTTTTAATCATCTTATTGAATTTATAATTTTAAAAGAAAAATATATATAATGTTTCTCACTGCCTTCTCACAAAAGATTCACTATATTCTTGCAAATTTGTTTTTAATTAATCTAAACTAATAGGACTAATCAACAAAACCAGTAGCCATGTTAACCATTAATCATGCTATAAGTTAAATTAAACTAACAGGATTGATCAATAGGCTTGATAGACCCTTCAAGGAACCCTGCTAGATCAGACTTTAATTTAGAGTATACTTTTGTTTATATAGTGATGAAAAAATTATGTTAGTCTATACAATAATGATATTTTTAAAAATTTTAATTTTCTTAATGATACGCTAAATCATTCGATCATCGTATTAATCATATTTCTCGTAATACAATATTCAATTGTATATATTTTGTCAACATAACTATGTTCATATGATAATATATACTATACATACATAATGTTTGCATATACTAATGCAATACATATTGATATCAAATCGTATACGATACAACTATTTAATTTATCTTTTTTTTAAACCACTATTTAATTTATCTATAACTTATCATTTGAATATATACTATTTTATGATCTCATACATATCTATAACTACGTTTGTACCACATGAATATTATTAACATCGCACTCTAAGTCTAGTCTAGTTAGACAAGTCATAAGTATAATATAATGTACCACCTAATTAATTATTATCTTTTAGTACCTTTATTATATTTCTCGATCTTTTATTACATGATAGTAATAAAATTAAAGTAAAAAAAACGATAATTTTGGTCTTGAGGGTAAATAGTAAATTCAATTATATATTTTTTTTTTGAAAGCAAATTCAATTATATTTAATTCTTGAGTTGTCAAAGTCATGACAGAATTAGTCACTAATAAGGTAATTTGACTATTAAATGTTAACACTACCAAATTGATAATTATTTTGCTATAGTCAATGGACCATTTTGATCGTCACATGCACCATTTTCTCTCTTGTTAAACCAAAGAGTTAATTACTGAAATGATTCTTTGACTATAGCAAAATTATCAAATTGGTCCCGAATAAATAAACGTTTGATGGCTAAACAAACAGATGATCAAATTGATTAAAATTTATAAAGTTGATGGACTTAATTAGACCAAAAAAAAATCAAGTACTAAATTGATAATTTTACCACAACCAATGAATCATTTCAGTAATTAACTCTTATGTTTAATTATGTAGTATATGTCATAGTTCCATCTAAGATTGCGTTTCACTTGTGAATTTCCAATGCAGTGATTGTTTAATGGATGTGAAATTTCAATATGTTTCAAGGTTAATACTGAACCCTCATGTTTGCCCACATATCTTATACTCCGTATTTTGTTGATGTATATATTTGTTGGCGTATTTATGGCTTTTGGAATCTAATAACTATTCTCATGCATGATTTGTTTCACATCTATTCAATGAATTTAATGCTGCTTGATAACCATGTGAGATTATTTAGAAATGAGTTAATTTTTTAAAATTAGTCCACAATTTTTAATTTGGACAATTTAGGTCTCTTGACTTTCAAATTATTTTCAATATTGGTCCTTTCGTCAAATTTTGAAATGAAGGGGTTAAATTGTCCATTCACCTAATAGTGTATTATTACTCGTATTTCTCGCTATATATATAAATATAATCTCAGTCGTCGACTTAGATTATATTCATATATACATCGTATATGACATGAAAAATACGAGTAATAATACACTAAACAGGTGAACAGACAATTTTATCCCTTCATTTGACATCAACTTAACCAAAATTTAACGAAATGACCAACATTAGAAAGAATTTGAAAGTCAATGGACCTAAGTTGTCCAAATTAAAAGTCATGGTCTAATTTTAAAAAAAGCAACATAGTCGGGGAACCATTGCTGAAATTAACTCATTTAGAAATATTCATTTCGATTACCATACTAAAAATAATAAAATGCTCCTTCTAGAAGAAGCAAATGTAGTGCTCTTCCAAAAGTGCTCATTCTTAAAGAAGTAATGTAGCGCTCGTTTCAAAAGTGCTCATCGTGAAAGAAGCATTATGGCAATAGTTGGATGAGAAATTGGACGACAGAACCAAATATGATACAAATTATATAGTTATGCACATAATTAAAAAAATTTAATAGTCAATAACTAAATGTGATTAATATATAATAGTCCAGGATAAGGAAAAAAAATTCAACATAAATTTTTATATGAACCTTCAAACTTCGGCAAAAACTTGTGTGAGACCGTCTCACTATGAGTCGGGTCGGGTCAATATGCAAATGTAACACTTATATGCACAAATGTCATACTTATATGCTCAAATGTAATACTAATCAGGAATAAATTTTTTGTTACTTATTAGGGTAAATTTAATACTTTTAAGGTAAAATACAATACTTTTACATTTCGATTTAATAGTATTACATTTTTCATCAAAAGTATTATATTTGCCTTTATAAGTGAGAGGTACTTGTCAGTATTACTTATTATGAAAAATGTATTACTTTTTCTCTTATAAGTAACAAAAATTATATTTTTGATTAGTGTTATATTTGAGCATATGAGTGTGAGATTTGCACATATAAGTATGACATTTACATGGTATTTTGACTCGACCCGACCTGTCTCACGAATAAGGATCCATGAGACGGTCTCACATAAGTGTGACCCTCAAACTTCCAATAAATGTAATTGACCACTTTCTTGATGAATGACTAGCTGTAACAAGTTAAATTAATAGTGACTTGACTATTGAAATGTCTAATTTTTATTGATGTGATATTTTTTTTTGCGGCGTGGGGGGGTAGGGGTTTTTTTTTTTTTCATATTATTTTTGAAATAAGAATGTATGAAATAAGTAGTGAGAATATGTGTGTTGAATAGGGTTGTAATATAGTATACATTTGATTTTGAATATTCAAAATTTGTTATGATATGGTTAAGATTAAGATTTAATATTTAAAATATTGTTGGATGAACCCGCCAAAACTGTTTTGAGTATTTTCATTTACATTTCTTTCCAATTTCTATCATCTTCAAAAGTTTAGTATTATGCCCGGCAACTGTTTGTCAAAATTCCTGAATGGAGTGAATGCTCTGAGAAAAACGCGCAGCCGAATCCCAATTGCCACCATCACCACCGCCTCCAAAATCGCCGCCATGGATGACCTCCGAACGCTCAACACCCGCCTTTGTATCATCGGCAGTGGCCCCGCGGCGCACACTGCTGCCATCTACGCCGCCCGCGCCGAGCTCAAACCCGTCCTATTTGAGGGCTGGATGGCCAACGACATCGCCCCCGGCGGCCAGCTTACCACCACCTCCGAGGTCGAGAATTTCCCGGGGTTCCCTGAAGGTATCGACGGCCTCGAGATCACGGACCGTTTCCGCAAGCAGTCTGTTCGGTTCGGGACTGAGATCTTCACTGAGACGGTGTCCAAGGTCGATTTCTCAGCTAGGCCTTTCAAGGTGTTTTCCGATGCTACAATTGCTCTAGCCGACTCCGTCATCGTGGCTACTGGCGCTGTCGCCAAACGCCTCGAGTTCCCCGGGGAAAAGGACTTCTGGAACCGCGGCATATCAGCCTGCGCCGTATGCGATGGCGCTGCCCCTATTTTCCGTAACAAGCCCTTGGCCGTGATCGGAGGTGGCGATTCTGCTATGGAGGAAGCTACTTTCTTAACCAAATACGGGTCAAAAGTGTACATAATTCACAGGAGAGATGAATTTAGGGCTTCAAAGATTATGCAGAATAGGGCCTTAAGTAATCCTAAGATTGAAGTGCTCTGGAACTCTGTCGTGGTAGAGGCTTTTGGAGAGAAGATTCTAGGTGGACTGAAGGTGAAGAATGTGCTTACTGGGAACGTCTCAGATTTGAAGGTTTCGGGTTTGTTTTTCGCTATAGGGCATGAACCAGCAACAAAGTTCCTGAATGGGCAATTGGAGTTGGATTCAGATGGATACGTTTTGACTAATCCCGGGACAACTATAACCAGTGTCAAAGGTGTTTTTGCCGCTGGAGATGTTCAGGATAAGAAGTATAGGCAGGCTGTCACTGCTGCTGGCTCAGGTGAGTGCCATACAAATTGGTATTTTTGTCATTGAGAGCTCACTGACTGTTTTTCTGATATATTAAATGTGATTTACTATATAGATTAATTTTCAGCGTTTTACTACATGACGAATATTGAATGTCATTGTAGAAACATAGCATTCCTTGAAGTTGTGAATAATCTTAGATTCAAGTTAGCTTAGCATATGCTTCTCGGCTGCAATCTTTGGCTGTCTCAGTTGTTTGAATGGAGCTAATAGTAATGTGCATTTCCCCTTTATTAGTGGAACCTCAGAAGTCAGAAGTCTGCTGACTAAAACTGGATTTCAAAATTGTCATTCCTAGCTCCTTTCTCAATTCTATCATACGGGGTGTGCACTGACAATCTCAATATATTGTTTGCAAATCTTTTGGGTTGGTATGACCAAACTTGTAGAGTTAATTGGTGGTGCCAAAAGGTGTATATCATTCAGAAACAAGACTGGCATTAGAAAATATTCACATTTGCCCTAATAACTTTTTCCTGCAAATTGCATTATTATATTTCTTGACAATGTTAGATGCGCTTTTACATATTTTAAGTGGAATTAACTGTTTGCCTTCCTTAGATGGTGTAATAAATAACTTAAAAAACTAAAATTTCAAAATCTAAAGATTTCATACAATCAATGATGTAAAAGAAAAAAATTGATACATACAATAGCCAAAAAAGTGAAGAACAATTTCAGCCCTGGCAGTGCCAGGATTGTGACCGTAGTGAACCCCCCTGTTGAGGGAGACTGGTTCGGTTTTATCTTACAAAACACTATGTTTTGAACTTCTAATAGTTGTGATGCAATCTTTTGGATATATGCGTGTGAACACATCCGTGATGTATGAATGTATGCATATATATATTGATTGATTGTGGCTGGTTTCTCAAATCGTTTTTTGGGGAATTATGCAGGATGCATGGCAGCATTAGATGCAGAACATTACCTTCAAGAAATTGGAGCACAAGATGGAAAGAGTGATTGATGACCATGACTATTCTTCCTCACAAGTATTATTATGCATAGATAAGTGGTGAAAATGATTTTCATGCTTAATCTCCATTTACTAGTATTGAGAAATCTGAAGTTTTTATGTTCCTCAGTCAATTCAGATGGCATTGATCAAATGTGAACCATACATTATCTGATTGAATGCAATAACTATGGTTCTAGTGTTCAAACAGAATAAGATTCACTGTCTCACCAAAAAAAAAAAAAAGAATAAGATTCACTGTAAATTTCTAGACATCCCAAGTTATATATATCCCCTTTGTTGCCCTTGGAGGGCTGATATGCTTGCTAAGAGAGTATTCTGAGGACGAAATCATGGTTTTGCACCTACATGTTTACATTGAGAACATTAGATTTGTGGGAAAATTCTACTAGTAAATATACAATGGAGTTAAACTTTTGGAGAATATTTTTAGTAGAGTTCAATGGAAATTGGTCTCTGTAATTAAACAAATAATTTAGTACTTAAATATATAATCAGATAAATCTAAACAACAGCCGTCTTAGCTCAGTGGTAGAGCGCGTGGCTTTTAACCACGTGGTCGTGGGTTCGATCCCCACAGACGGCGGAATTTATTTTTCCATGCACCATATCACTTTAGTAATTTCATTTTATAACATTTTGAGGTTAATGAGTTTCTATTATTAATCAGAACCAGCATTCACCATCACACCAAAGACCAAACTCAAAATTTGTTTATTCATATTATCATTTAAAATCTTGATTGAGAAAACATAAAATTTCTACACCATGAATGATTGAAACTCTAAAGAGTTTTTAATCGCCATTTTCAACCAACTTTGAATATTAAAAAAAAAATTATCGTTATTTTTTACAATTCAATTAAAAATGATCAGTCACACCAACCATCAATAAAAGTGATCAAAATATTTTCTTTGGGATTTGTATTTGCTTTGGAGCTATTGCGAAAGTGTGTTTGACATGTTGAAAAAATAGTTAAAATGAACGTTTAAAGTGATTATTTTTATGTTTAATTTGATACTTATATCTTATAAGTTTAAAATGGATAATGATTGAATAAGAAATTAATGTACCAATTGAGTCCAGAAGTCACACATTGAAAAGAGTTTACAACTTTTTACAATACAACTTTTTAAAGAGTTTGAATTTTGTAACTTATAAACTTTCTTTCGTGCACAGGGAATACATATAATGTATCGATTCTTGAGGCAGCATCACACATCATAATTAATATATATGCCTCCTTTTAAGGGTATATGTAACATTAAATTTAGATTAGTCCTAAAATTAAGAAAAATAAATAAAATTAATGTATATAAACATAAGAATAAGAAGTTAAAAAAGAAGAAAGTGCATCATCCATCTTGGTTTATGATACCAAATGTTGGCATCTTCTTCTTGATACAACAATAGGTCCATAAATGCCAGTAAAAATGCAAACAGATAATACAGTACGTAGTAAAAGTACAAACATGCAATAATGTCTTTGAGTTGAACTCCTTTACAAGAAGCAAATTTATTCCTAATATTTTCACTTCATTATTTAACCACACACATTGGTGAAATGATGAGGATTCATTTGAGTGGGAAAGATGCCTATGCCTTGGTGACATCCTTGTTGGATCTGTTGTATTTCATGTGGCTATTCACCAGCTGCCCAGCTGCAATGGCAGACATAAGGGAAAGCTCCCCGGCAAGAACTGCGCCCGCCACCACGGTTGCCAACAGCCTTGCATTCGACCCGGGGGCGTCCCGGTTAGCGCCCTTGACTCCTAGTAGGTTCAAGCAGGCGGCCTGGGAGGCGAGTTGAGTCCCACCACCGACAGTTCCCACCTCGATGGAAGGCATGGTCACCGAGACGTGAAGGTCCTTGCCATCGTTCACCGCCTCCATCATGGTGATGCAGTGAGAGCTCTCAACGTTCTGAGCCGGGTCCTGGCCCGTGGCTAGGTACACCGCTGACACGATGTTGCTCGCGTGAGCGTTGAAGCCGCCTAGAGCCCCGGCCATGGCAGAACCGGTGAGATTCTTCAGCATGTTCAGCTCCACAAGGGAAGCCACATTAGTCTTCAAGATTTTCTTCACCACATCTTCCTTGATTGTTGCCTCACACACAACTGACTTGCCTCTCCCCTCAATCCAGTTCACTGCTGCTGGCTTCTTGTCCGAGCAAAAGTTCCCTGTTCATTTCATTTCCTTCCATCAGTGTCAAGAATAATATATAAACATAAATGTGCAATCCAACTATCAGTTTGGACTTTTAGTTAAGATGGAACACATGCTTCAATTCAGACATAGGAAGGGAGCGGGGTGTACCAGATATGCCAAGGACATCCATGTCGGGGTATTTACTCTGGAGTAAATCAAGAACGTTTTGTACCCCCTTGGAGACCATGTTCATACCCATGGCGTCACCAGTACTGCAGGTAAACCTCATGTACAGATTTTTCCCAGCTATGGCACATTGGATGCTTTGCAATCTCCCAAATCTGCTTGATCTACAGGTATCAAAGAAAACCGACGAAACCATTTAGTGCTTAGAATATATTGGAAATATGCTAAACTATACCATAGAAATTAATGTTACTATCCAATTTTATTCTACCAAATTTTCTACATGAAACATAAAAAAGGGCAGGTGGAATAATAGCAAAACCATATGTACATATGAATTGGGAAGAGTCAAATAGGCCTTCTAAATTTTATCAAAATAGCAATTAAGCTGTACAATTCAAAAAAATTCCACATAAATCCATAAACTTATAAAAATAAAGCAATTATGTCTACTTGACCTCTTATTGTTGGTTACGACCAGGTAAACATCCCTCATTTTTTCTTTTAAATTGATGCTTATTTGACATAATATTATTATTATTATTATTATTATTATTATTATTATTATTATTATTATTATTATTATTATTGCAACAAAGAGCTCTTTGTTACATGTAGAGTTGTCAAAATAGGCTCAACTCGACAAGTTGGGTCCGTTTAACCCAATTTTAGGTGGGTTGGGTTGAAACTTTTTAGCCTATGAGTTACCTGAGCTACCTCATATCATAAATAAAAAGTACATTTTTAATATACTAAAAGTACATAATTTTTTTTATATATTATCAAATAATGTATATTCAGTACACAAATAATGTACTATTAATATATTAAAAATGTATATCGCATTCATGGTCCACACAGCTACGTGGACCATGGTTTACACAATAATTTGTCACTTGCCCCCATCCCACCCGCAAAGTGTATCTAAATATATTTTGTACTTTGTTTGCATTTTTTTTTTGAAGGTAATTGGTTTATATATATATATATATATATATATATATATATATATATATATATATATATTTGAAAACAATTGGTTTGTATATTTAAAAATACTATTAATGAAAAGAATTGAACTCTTAACCTATGAATTAATCTAACTAGAATAAGACTAATTATGCTAAAGATACTTGTCAGATTTTTTTTTAGTTATTATTACATAATTATATAACGTTATAAATTATAATAAATTTTATAAACTTTATAACCTAATAATTTATAATAACAAAATACAAATATTATACATATAATTATATATATTAGTGACATATATACCTCAAATCAATTATACTTATACTACAAATTACAATCTAGTTAATCTAAACGATCATTATGTTTATTTCTATACATGCATACACCTACATAAATTTTTTTTTTTTAAGTCTAAGTTGTTTGATTGGATAATTATTAATTGTTAACATAAAAGTTAAAGGTTGAAATTTTGAATTATACAAAAAAAATAGCATAATAGTGCACTTACTTGTTGAAGGCAGCAGAGATGTTGTCAAAATTGGCGGGATCCTCAACGAAGAACTTCAACTCAGCAGCCCTTTTGGCAGTGCCAAATCTCACGACCGGAGCTCTGGTCATCCCATCTCTGAGCAGCATACTGGTGGCGCCGCCGGAAGCGGCGATCGCCTTGCAACCCCTATTGGTGCTGGCCACAAGGCACCCTTCCGTCGTCCCCATTGGCACCGAGTATTCTCTCCCGTCGAGCAAAAGCGGCCCAGCAATCCCCACCGGGATTTGCACGTACCCAACCGGCATCTCACAGCACTGCCCAAGAATGGAGTCGTAGTTAAACCCTTCTAACGGAAGCCCTTCCAGGGATTTCCCGGTGATCCTCTGCAACGCCTCGCGGCGGATGGAGGCTGCGCGTTTAGTGTCTCCGAGCTTGGATTCTAGGGAATAGGAAGGGGTTTTGCCCTCCACGACGGATTGGATGATCTCCTCGTCGTCTGAGGATTCCGCGGGGGTGATGATAATGGGGGCGGGTTTCTCGGCGGGAGTTGCGGACTTTGCGGGCTGCTCGGGAGCCACTGCGGCAATTTGTCGAACAGGTGGTGGGGGAACAGAGCAGCCGAGAGTAGTGGCGGCCGGCCACGGCCCACGACGGCTATCCTCTTCCAAGATATATTTCTCATTGTTCTCATCGTCCTCCACGTCCCAAATATCCTGATTCCCCTTCAAGGCGGATTGAACAAATCCGACCCCGAAAAACCCTAAAAGATAAATCGCCGACACGAACAGCCCCGCCATAGCCGCGAGCTCCGACAGAGTCACCACGTGGAGAGGAATAGAGTTCCGGATCTTCTCCCTCCACCGCTGGAGCAGAAAATACATCACAGAAAAGAACATGGTGAAGAAAACCCCATTGGTAAGATACAAGGGGAGTGAAATCCCATCCGAAGCATTAGGAGGGGAAACAGAGCTCAATTTGTGTGGTTTCAAAGGCTCATCGGCAGCAGAGTAAACAGACTTATTTGATCGCCGGCGAACGTCCATTCTTAAAAATCCGACAAAATCCCTTCGCTGCGAATACCGATCACTTTGCGGAATTCGCCGATGGGGTGTTGTCGGATTTGGGTGAGGAAGAAGCGGAGATATCGGAAGAATACTTATAGCAAAAATGGCGGTTGGCGCGCTACAGTAGCGGACCATGTGCAGTCAAACGTTTTTATTTTTTTTTTACTTTTAAATAATTTATTTTGTTTTTTAGTTAACATGGTTGGCTATACCCTTCTTACGTCTTTTTTGAGAATTTTAATTTTGTTGGAAATTTAGTTAGTCAAGATTGACTGTTGAAATATGCAAAATAGAAGCAGACAGAAAATTGGATTAACAAGATCATTTATAACTCAATTTTTATAATAATATATGTAAAGATTATGGGGTGTTTGACAAACGGTTGATAGCTTATAGCTGATAGCTGGTTGGTTTAGCTAGTAGTTGATGGCTGATTGCGTTAACTGGTTTGACCAGCTGGTTATAAAAAACTGTTTGGTAAATTAGCTGTTTACTAGTAGCTGATTGAATGTAAAATGACATTTAAGGGTATTATTATTATTATTATTATAAAATAACAAACACACCACCCATTTAAAAGTAAATCCCATTAATTTTAAAGGATAAAATATTCAATATACCCATTGTTTTCAACCAGCTGATACAAAAAGCTACATTCATTAGCTTTTCAATTTTCAGCTTATTGGCCCAATAAGCTAAGACCAATAAGCCATTTACCAAACACTTCAAAATAGCTTATTGATTGGTCAAAAAGCTAAACTTGGTCAAATAAGCTAAAATTTGGCTTATAAGCCAATAACCAAACACCCCCTATATAAAATCTAAAATGTAAAATATATAGGACATTTCTAATTATGTGTTGTACTAAATGTCTCTTTTAAAATGGAAAAAGGACATATTCTGGGCACAACAAAGAAAAAGAGAAAATTAAATTGACATATAAAGAAAATTTTCTTTTATTTATTTATTTAGGATAAAAATATTATGTTAAATATATTAAAATCCTTTTATATATATAGGGCATGATCAAATGAAAACATGATCATCCTGTAAAAATTAAAAAGTGATGATTGATCTATTCTTCGGGTTCATGAATGATTGGAGGTTTTAGTAAAACAAACACTTGATTAATCTTATAATTATTGATTGAGAACTTTTAAAAGCGACCTCATTTTATAATTATTGCAAAATTGAAAGTTTAGTAATTATAAGATCTGAACATTTGATTTCTCAATCAACATCAGCACTGATCATACATGTAAGGGGTGTTAGAATTATAGTATAAATTTATAAAGTCAATCAACATCAGCACTGATCATACATGATATCATTATATATATCATATGTAATTATACTATGTACTATTGATAATAATTTTTAATTATACTTTATGTAACGATTGACATTGATGTCAATCAATACTTTATAAAATTTCCACATAACACAAAATATATGTAATAATAATCTTGCTTGACACTCTTCTCTCAACTAAAAAGTTGTTAATTAATTTGTTGACAATAATTTTTTTACATAATTAACTGATATTCATTTTAATAATTAACTTAATATTTCAAAATTTGATGGATGGAGACGAAACTCAAAATCATGAATTAAAGAACCAATATTAATACTAATTTTTTCAATTTCAAAACTAAGGTACATAATAATACGTTACCTATAAGTATATAATTTAGATCAAGTTCATAACGCACGTGCATAGTCGATCTTATTTCATGATATAATTTGCGCCTGTTTTGTAAATACAACATTTTGATATGTAAAATACTATATAAAATACTATAACAACATGTAATATATACAAGATATAAGCTTAACACGATTTAACTATAAATCATAAGGGCAAGAAAAATATATCTCAAATTGTAAAATTTGATCAAGAATGAATCAATTCGTACTCATCAATTATATATATATATATATAAAACTCTTTTAATTATATTAATAAATATTCTAACATTAATCCTCATTTGGTTACGTTGTAACATAGAAAATGGTAGTGTTGGGCATTTATCATTATGGTGTTTGGTTTCATAAAAAATATATATATAAAATCATTGTGGTGTTTGGGAAATAGGACACTTAGGTATGTACTATACAAAAACTAATTTAGTTAGCTAGTGTACCCAAACTTTAAAGGCCACCGTGGTTCACATAGCATTGTGGACCTTGGATCAAAATGATGTTTTGATATTTAAGTTTTAACAGATTTGATAGTTTTTCATTTCTCATGTTTTAATACAAAAATTTAATTTATTATAGGTATAGAATCAATACTCTTAAGGTACATAATTTTATAACACGAAATACAAAACATCACAACACAAGGCACATACACATTATATTTATTTATTCTCAAATCTAATTTATGTGTCATAGGCACATAATTTCATAATACAAGACATAAATTCGTAAAATATGACACAAAATATGTTATGTGTTACACAGTTACTAATTTATTTCAGGTACAGAATCCATGACAATTTCAATTCGCCCTGCAGATATTCACTGAACATGGGTCGTTTTTTTTTTTTTTTTTTTTTTTTTTTTTTTTTTTTTTTTTTTTTTTTTTTTTTTTTGGGTGGTAGTGAGTGGTGGATCGGGGTGTGTCTTGAAAAAGTAAACTCGCGGTGGGTCGGGTTGGATTCAGGTTCTATGTACAAAATCAGTATAGAATCCCACCCGGCTCACCATGTGTGTGTATAAATAATAATAAAATAAATAGTACTAGTATATACTTAATTATAAAGTTCCAGCTTTGGATAACTTTTTACTATTTTTATATCTAAACTACTAAGTTTATTTTTAAAAATTAATAATTTAGTTATTATATTGTAATATTTCTATTATTTTATGTTTTAGTATAACTAATGAATTTTATTATTTTATTATGTATAAATAATTTAAATATTATTTTTTGAAAAAAAATAAGTTGATAAGTGATGGATACCCGTAATGGGCACCTGCACCTGATGCGTGGGGGGTGGGTTTTGAAAAGTCCACCCGATGCGGGTACGTTAGGGTGCAGGTGGGTGGAGAAAATGTAAGGTGGGTCGGGTATGGATGTAACCCTCCGCGACACATTGTCATCCCTACTTAAGGTACATTATTCCATAACATGAGACACATAAACGATTAACACGAGACACATACACTACATGTTTTATATTTACTTTAGTTCATGTACATAATCGTTTTCTAAAGGTACATAATTGAATAGCATAAGACACAAAATACAAAAACGCATAGCACAAGACAAAAAAATGCATGTTATATTTACTTTATTTCATGTACAAAATCTATACGCTTAAGGTACATAATTGCATAACATGAGACAAAGAAATGCATAGCACAAGACACATACACATACATTACAGTAAAAAAAAATGTAACGTGAACTGAACAACACACGATCGCAGTCAAAATTAAAATTCAAAATAACATCGTATAAGACAAGGGTGCTATTATTCCTTACATATTCCATTCTCTATGGAATAACATTCATATTCCCTCCAAATTTATTCCGTGAACCAAATGTGTTGTTATTGATTAATTAGTTTATTATTACTTAACATAAATAATAAATTTGTTTATTTATGTCAAACAACAACAACAATAAAACCTTTGGAGAAGAAAGTTGTTTAGAATTAAAATATATTTTAAGAGAGAATTTTCAAACTAGTGTTAATATATATATATTTTTAAATAGCAAGTATTTTAATTTTTAACAAGTTTAATGTAGTGTAGTGGTTGAAGTTTTTATTAATTATTCAAATAGTGAAGGCTTAATTATTATTGATTACATTTTAAAATCTTCTAATTATGATGTAATACGGGACAAGTGAGTGAGAATACACCACGAAGACACAAAATTATTCATAGGAAATTAAGTTTTACATTACATGACTATTTTAAAAAATAAGTTATAAATTTATTATTATTATTCATAGGAAATTAAGTTTTACATTATATAATTGCGTTTTCTTTTCTCACAAAAAATGGAATCATCCATCTCAAGCGCCCCCACACCCCAATCGCGCAGTTTGTGGATGGGTAAATCATAGTGACTCAATTAGTCAACCAGGACCGTTTTTTGAATTTTTGTGACCTCGTTCTTATAAATAACTAAGACCTTACCAAACGTATAAGCACAATCTTTAAAACCAATACGTAAAATATATTATTGTTACTTCAAGTTATCCCGGCCTGCAGATTCAGAGTTTGAGACATCATCTATGGGTTGGGGAAACATAATGGTTTTGCCATGCTCAATTAATTAGGTCATAATTATTTGGAGAAAGAAGTGATTTGGTACAAAATTGATGTGTTTTATAATTAATTGTGGATTTGTTTTTTATTTCTTTGGCCTTAAAATTCGGTCATGTGGTCAACAAAGGCTAGACTTTTGCTCCATGCGCACAATGAGTCCCCTCATTTTGAGCGGATAATTGTGTTTTCTTTTGACAACAAAGCACGCAGGCTGCAACTGCTATCCGAATACGTTTTTTGGGTGAAACCTTCTTTGTGATTATAGTCGACAAATAAGCACAATAAAGTAAACCATCACAGGTTGCTCATAGCTAACTGGTTCAAACCAAGAAGATCTTTGAACAATAACTTTTATAATAAGTCAAATTTAGAATCATATAGTTACTGATGTGTAGCAAAAATGAGTGATGATGAGTGTACGGGTGTGAAATGTCGTTCCGCTGAGGATTGGGGTTATGACACGCAATATGCAATCACAAAACTAGGCACTAGCACAAGGAAATCAACAAGAAGTTAAGCAAATTATAACATGGTAGAACAAACACATATAAACAATAGATAAGTGAAAAATAAAGAAAAAGGACTCAAGCTAGGGGAATTACCATCTAGATGCTTTAACACTTAAGTTTGGGGGAAGAACATTTTACCTAGGTTCTAGAGGCTAGCACTAATAAATCCAAGTTTCCACAAGGATTAGAACAAAGATTGCTACATTTCCATGGTGTATCAACCTAAGTTCTTGAAGGACAAAAGCTATTTAAGCCCCAAATATACCCCTATTTCCATAGAAGAGAAAATGGGTTTGAGATTGGGTTGGCTCAAGTCTCCCATCCAATTCCCATTGTGATGGAAGGCTTTCCAAAGACAAACAACAATCATTGCGCAACTAAACATTGAAAGATAAAATCAAAATCCAACTCAAACTCAAGAA
>CM008341.1:7985885-7999845 GCA_002525835.2 Ipomoea batatas | reverse complement strand
CATGAATCCATGGCCCGCCGTCATTATTTTCAAAAGCTTTTTAATTTTTTTTTTAATAACATCCCAAGTACCTAGATGATTCTAAATTCATCTAGAGTAGAAGATTTTGACCACCACTATTTATCCCGTATCACAGTGACTCATCAAGTTTTTAATGGAGTTTAAACTCCTTCTAGACTTGTGCAATACTCTTCTAATCTAAAAATTTGATCGATTCGAAATGCAAAATTATACTGATAATGTATAAATAGTATAGTACAACTCTAAAAATAAAATGTACAAAAAAGTTAACACTAAAAACACAAACGTAAATAAAGATATAACTTAGATTGGGTATTATCTTTTTAGATAGGAAGGTCACAATACAAAGCATTAACAATGAAATACGAATGAGTAACATGCCACTATATCCAGTGGCGGAGCCAGAAAAAAATTTCAGTGGGGGCAAAAAATGAAACATTTAAAAGGAATATGAACATAAATATTGTTGGATATGGACAAAAAATATAACACATCAAAACTTTATAAAAATATTCATAACAATATATGGAATCCATTATTAAATTTTTAAAAAAGATTTTTTAATATATATATATTAAAAAAGCTTTGAAGAAGATAATAAGAAGGGAATGAAAACAAGCCTACTGCTGGCATAAGGAGGCCTTTAAAAAAGCTTTGAAGAAGATAATAAGGGAATGAAAGCCTACTGCTGGTATAAGGAGGCCTTGAAAAAGACTACAACGCAAGCTGAGGCTAACAGGATTCGAACCTTTGCCCTTTTCTTAGCAAAATCACGAACCTGCCAACTCCACCAACTAATCAATTGCTTATATATATTTGTTTTTTTATACTTATATCTAAAAAGGTACTATACATACAAGGGTTATATATGGGGTGGGGGTGGGGTGAGTGGGGGCAGCTGCCCCCACTGCCCCCATACTGGCTCCGCCAGTGACTATATCACTTTTCTATTTTTAAAAAAAATTAAAGTATATATCAATTGACATCAATACATCTTACAACGAGTACAACTATAAAAAAAAAACATTTGGAGTTGTGTTGAGTACTGTGGATGCATTTATCTATATAGTACTTGATACAATCATGTATGCTTTTGTTTTTATTGAACATGTTTTCTCTCGTACTAATGTTGATCGACATCATATATTTTCACATATGTATTTACAAATTAATTTGTATAAATTTTTGAGATTTAAATGTATTATATTGTAGCTATAAACAATAATTCAATAGTTAAAGGAAAATAATAAATGTATTATAGTAAAACTTATGTTATGTGTATTGATTTTATTGAAAAAATAAAATTTAATTTGTAACTTTTTTTCTAAGCAATAAATATAAATTTGTCAAAAGAAGAGTAGAAAACTGGAAGTTATCATAGTCAAATGGTTCATGTGTGTTCATACGCAATGTTGTTAATGTTTATATGCCAATTTCTTGAGAAGGACAACGCGTTTTTAATGTTTATATGTCATACATATTAGTTGGTTGCTGACGGTGGGTGGATTCATAATTTATGTTTTGCCCAATTCTACCTTCATTTAAATAATATAAAACCTACCCCTCTGCTATGTACTTAAAATAGTTGACTTTTGGTAACTCCAATCAAGATGACAAGAGATTCACACTTGTTATTAGGTCACGAATTTAAATCTTTATCCCCTTACTTTGAATTAGTCTGGTTTACTTCCTTGTGGTCTTTTGCCGGCTAAGTCACAATTTGAGATTTACCTATACACGAAATGGTTGTGAGATTTTCCCCGTCATTCAAAAAATAATAATTGATCTTTAATTTATGATTTGTGAAATATTATACAGAAATAAATTTTATTCTGTGCACACCATTATATAAAAATATAGGGATAAAAATACCTTTCTCTTGTCACCTTCCATGCTTTCCATCCCACTATAATTAACATCCCACAGAATTAAAAACTGAGATAATAAAATATGAATTATAAATAAATGAAACTGCTTTCCATCCCATTATAGTTATTAGTTAACATCCCACAGAACAAAAACTGAGATAATAAAATATTATATGAATTATAAATAGATGAAACAGAAAGGGAATAAATAAATTTTTAAATTTCAAATGTGTGTATTATATAATTATAATACATGTCTTAAGGGAGTCTCTACCAAAATATGATGGTAACCCCTAACACTTATTGTTTTTAGATAGACTAACAAAATAAAATTAACGCAAACTTAATTTTGAGTGATTTTTAGATCTTATATATAAAATATTTTTAGATATGTCCGAATCCACCTTACAGGGTGTATTTGGATCCACAAAATAATTTACATGTATTAACGGTCTGGGTTAACTCGTAGCTCATCATATTATAAGATAGATCGATCATTGATAAGTGTTTCATTTTTAATATATTTAATGTTCATTTTAATGCTTTTTCAAAAAAAAAATGTTCATTTTAATGCATTGAAAGTTCCTTATCGTTTTGATTACCATTGCATTTGTGATAACACTTCATGTTGGACCCAATATTCGTACATTTGACATAATTATCCCATAAACATAATATATATATATATATATATATATATATATATATATATATACATGTTTATTTAGTTAATATATTTCAAGTCCACATGACATGATATAACATGGTAACAAGTTTGTTAATATATATTATATTTTTAGAGAAATAAAACTTTAGAAACAATTTTTTTTTTAATCTACAATTAAATCCAACAAAGTAACAAAGATATTCAATTTATAATATAGCATACCATAATATTCATAAAATGATAAACAATATCTAAAAATTATAAGTAATGCTAATATTAATAGGTTCTTAATGGGTTAAGTGGGGTTGATCTATATGAGTTTTAACAGGTTAACTAACCCATTAATAATTCAAAATATGTTAAGATTAAATGCAAACTCATTATTTGAAAAGATTAAATGCAAACTCATTATTTTCATGTCTAATTTTGTGTGTATTTACGGATACTATCCAAAAATGATCATGTCTAATTACACAACACACTAGGTTGAATGTGATTTTTTCATATAAAAAAAACGAAAACAAAAACAAAATCAAAACATTTCATTGTCTCTAAGCACATGGCCACATATTGTTTTATTAATTATGGTTGCCAAGCCTTTGGTCCAGCAGCCCAACATATTTGATGTCTTTCCTAATCAAACTCGCTTTCTAATAGTTGTCCAAGTTACGTTGCTATGGGGGAGAAAACCGGCCTTTATCAGCCTAAATTCTGTCTTTTGGCCTAACCCATCATTTTAGGAATGTGAGATTTATTGAGAGAGCTAGATTGATCGGAGGTGATAAAGATTCTTTATGGAGTTGTGTACAACAAGTAAGGGGTAGGAACTTAAGAATTGACGGGACGACACACGATTGATCTTCTTCAGCAGCTCTTGGGCAAAACGTTATGGGAACTTAGGGTATATTTGGTTCGCACATAGGAATTAGAATCGGAATGAGAATCAAATACTTAATTATGGTAATGACTAATGAGTTTTGGTAAAGTATTTTGCATGTTTGGTAGTAGGGTGGAATTAGAATAATTAATAATATTGATATTTGGTTATGTATAACCATATAATGGAAATAAAGGTTTTAAAAATACAAAAACAAAAAGTAAGGCAATCGATCCTAATACAATGACATCCAAAGCACCAATATGAACATAAAAAAAAAAAATCAAAGTACCAATTCAAATTTAAAAATTAAATTACCAATAAGATGGAATGATATTAAGGAATGTTTTTTTTTTTTTTGAAAATAGGGAATGACGTTTTTAATTGGAGGAATAATCAAATCCCAAAATTGTGTTTTAAAAAGTTGTCAATCAAACATTACTATGATTTTGATTCTTATTCCTAGTGTGTAAACACATGAACCAAACACTAAATATTATTTTGACGTAAGTTAGAAAACCTAGTGTATCAAAGAAAACCTTCATTACCACAATAACTATATTGTGATGGAAAATTGTATTAAATTTAAAATTTTCAAAGAAAATAAGTGAACAAAAATGAATTAATTTGACCAACAAAATAGGCAACTTTCATAAATGATACTCTATATATATATAAAAATTCCAATGTGAAACTAACTTGAAATGGTTAAAGACAATGAATTAGTATTGATCAATACAAGATATAAAATGGAATTAAAAATATATAAGTTTTAAAACTACGTTTAAAAAAGAAAATCTAAGAAATAAGCGCTTGAATGAGGTAAATTGAGTTTTACTATGGTTTAGAATAGGTAAATAATACGGTACTTTTTAAAGTATAAATTGGCTGGTACCAGGGGTAGAGAGGTAAATTCCGCGTCTGGTTCGGGCCTTCGGGGTGTTAAAAAATTGGCCCATGCAGGTCTCGAACCTGCGACCTTCGCGTTATTAGCACGACGCTCTAACCAACTGAGCTAATAGGCCTTCATTTTTTAGTTTGAACAATTTCTCTTATAAATATAAATATAGTGTTGGGCTTTTAAGGGGCCCAACAATAGCAGTCTGACAAATTTTGGTTTCCCTCCGCCTGATCCATTCGTCGTCTTCCTCCTACTTCCTAAGTTGCATCGACGATGCATTACTGAGCAGCAACAATACTATACTATTACACTACAAATTTCAAACTCTTTCTGCAATTCCCTATTGTCTGTCTTTACTTTCTGTTCTGTCCAAAGCCATGAATTCGTCGATCTCACTCCGAGCTCCTCAAAGCCAGTTCTTATCTGGTAATGTTTGCTGTCACCACTTTGTAATTTATGCTTCTTCATTTTCTATAGTGAACTCTGGATTATTTAATTTAATTTCAATCTCATATGCGTCAATGTCTTGTGTCTATGTTTGTGTATGGAACTTTCTGTTTAGTTGATATTGTTATTTATGAAACAAAAATTGCAGAACATGTTGATCAAGTATTCAAGTGTAGTTTCCTTAACAATTTGAGTTTAACTATCGCATTTCCTGTGAATCAAAGGTTTCAGCATGATTTTTTTTTGTTTTTTTTTTTTGTGAAATGCTTTTAGAAGGTTGTGTGAATCCTGAGGAAGTATTCAATCAGGTTCAGGATCGTTTATCAGTTTTTATGATGTGATGTTAGGTACTCGGTTGATGCAAGCGGAACAATGCCTTAGTTCCAGTAGAGTGGTTTTCATTCCCACCTCCCAGCAGAGAGCAAAACCTTTGAAGTTTAGATCTCTTGCGGTGAAAGCTAGGTATAACTAGAAGTTGCAATGCATTATGCTTTGAGCCCTTGCTTGACTAGATTTTTTGAAATTTAAGTAACATGGATAATCTGTTAGATTTGTGCATGAAGAAGGATATCAATAACCCAATTACAAGATATGTTATTGAAACTATATCTATTGTTCACAGCATTGGTATGGAGTGCATAAGTTGGAAATGCCTGAGGTACTCTTTGATAGACAGTATTAGGCAACTGCATTTTTTCATGCCATAGTAATTTTAAATGCCTGACAGAGGAAGAACAGTAAGCTTTGAATATGCGCACATATTATTGATACTAAAAAACAGCAAAAATTTCCTGGTACAGAACTGGGCTGAATATGATTTTTTTTCTCATGATGTGTTGTGTTTAGCGACTGGTGGTGTATCATTGATATGTTATTTCTGTATAATATTAGGACCCCCCTTTTGAGCTTTTAAGAACTGCTATATTGAAGAGGTAGAAAACAATAAAAATTTATGCTTGTCCAAGACATTTATATGCAACAAAGGAAACTTTCTGTTCTTAGATGTTAAATTTTTTTTTCTTTCCATTTTCTTTTCTTGGCACTATTTGGTTTGTAGCAAGCTGCTTCATTTCCATGTTTTTCTCCTTCTTTCTGTTAACCTGCTTTTAAACGTGGAGCAGTGTTGATGGAGGAAGATCAAATGGTGCAGCCAGTTTCGTAGGTGGTTTTGTGCTTGGTGGGATTATAGCTGGAGCACTAGGTTGCATATATGCACCACAGGTAGATGATAAGTATTTATTCTGCTTGTTTTGAATGGATTAGGTTTTCTCATAGATCCCCCAAAATCTGAACTATTATTGAGTGCATCCCATTTAAGGAATGTCAAAGTACATCTTGCTAAAGAGAAGTAAAAGAATCCAATTAATCATGATCATTTAGGTCCTAGGGTTATGCTTGAAATCTTAATTTAGCACGAATTACCCTCAGGGGTTCAACTGACAATCTTCAATACTTCTGCAGATTTGTCATTTGTGTCAATGTGCTAGCATCATAAAATATGTGTAATACTTGCCTTTTTTTTTCAAGAGATGTTACGTCTTACTTTTAAGTATGGAGTAGTTAATGTGCTCATGTTATTTTAATTATTTTAATATGCATTAGACCTGCTTCCATAGTCAATATATTCTGGAGGTTTATTGATATTGTGTAGGTTTTTTTGTTTTTTTTTTCCCATGTCAGCAATTTGATAAATTATGTTACATATTGATGCCATATATCCTTGCAGATAAGCAAGGTGCTAGCAGGAGCTGAAATTCCTGACAAAAAAGATTTGATGAGAAAGCTGCCAAAGTTTATATATGATGAGGAGAAAGCTCTGGAGGTAATAACTATGCACTTGCTTCTTAGATACCTATTCATATGTAAAGCATCTTGATGTTGAGTTGCCATTTGTTGCAGTCATCTATCACCTAAAAAAGGCAGTATTTGTGTTGATTTTGTGTTTTCCATTATATCTTAATTAATCTGCTTCCAGTTATTGGTTCTTCAAATTCCAAGTAAAATTATTCCTGTACACAAATACTATTATATTAGTAATTTAGTCCTATAAAGTATAACACTAAGGCAACAGGGAATATTTACATCTTTTACCAACCCTTGTCTATGGAGCGTTGACCACAATTTTTTGGTATGTCTGAGGCTTGATGGGGGATGGGATTTGAACCCAGGTGTATCTACACGTTGAACCCCAGTAGCATTTACCATAATACCATAATCGGCATTCAGTATCCTTTGCTTCATCAATTAGATGTGATTTGGGATCTTTATCACCACACCATTATGTGACCTTTGTATAGAATACTGTTTGTGTTAGTGGATTACATGGCATATAGTATTCAACAGGGTATGTAGGGGCATTATGACATGACTTTAGTACTGGAGTAGTGGAGATTGGTTACACTACTGGTAACATAGAAGTGGTTAGTAAGTAATGTTGGCGGAGGGATTGCTTTGCATCTCATTTATAGGTAAAATTAAGTAGATGAGATCCAAATCCCAGGAAATTTCATAAGGTTATTTATGATCGGACCAAGTTACACTCTTCATAATTTGTTGTACTTCCGCTTATTTTTGTTGAAATTACACACTTAGCCTGGACCATTAGATGGAACTGTAACAAAATTATCCAACAGTGTCTTCAGAAATTTCGAACCAATTTGGGAAGGTGCTCCCACAATCATTTGTATATAAAGTGCATTCATTTGCCTGGTTTCAGTCAGTAATGACTGTATGAGTTTCGGGGAAAAGTTATTAGTGTCAATTGTAAATCTGAGGTTTGATTCTTGTTAATTTTGATGTGGTTTAGTTTCATTCTAACATGTATATTCTGTCTTGCTGTGAGCAGAGGACACGGAAAATATTGTCGGCAAAGATAGAACAGCTGAACACTGCTATAGACAGTATGTCCTCTCAACTTAATACTAAAGATGCTCCGAATGGTATCGCAGTTAACCCAGATGAACTAGAAGCTTCCATTTAATTTACAAAATTCGATTTGCAGTTGGAAAATCCTGGTTTGTTCTTATTCCTTCTAAACTATTGTATCCCATAGCACCCATGTATTCAGCAAAAGACTTTCATCATATATTCATAAAAGCTGCTACCAAACAATATGCATTTGATTGGATTTTGTTTAACTAGTTACTCAGAGTAGATCTCAATAGAAATTGTTAATCAAATTGAATCTAAATATTTACACTATCAACTTGAATCTAAGTATTTATTAAGTCAAATTTGAACACCATTTATGTCTGTAGGCTCTTGCATTTGATTTGATTTTGTTTTATATATGTTGGAGTTTTGCCCTTGGATCAAATTAGCTTGACAAGTTTAGCCACCACAAAATAAGAAGATTATACAATATCAACTTGTATCTCTCTATTGAGTCAGATTTATGTGTTTAAGCTCATGCTCTTGATTTGATTTGATTTATATATGTTGTAGTTATACCCTTGGATCGAACTAGGGAGCTCGATAAGTTTTGCCAATCTAAAACAAGAATGTTATATACTAATCAAACTTGAACAACTTTGATGTGCTTAAACTCTTGCATTTGATTTGATTTGTTTTATATATGTTGGAGTTATACTGTTGGATCTAACTAGATAGCCCGGCAAGTTTAGCCAACTCAATATGGAGGTTATACATTGCTGACTTGAACGACATTTACTTGTTTAAGTCTTTGCAATTGATCTCATTTCTTTTAGTAAAATGCTTCTCTCCCTTACAAAATCCACCCCATTTTTACATCATGGAGTGGCAAAATATAGTGACTTTTATAAGGGCTTCTAACATAGTTTTTTATTTCATATATGGTGGGGTTGTATCTTCAGATCTAACTAATCCTACAAATTTAGCCAACCAAAGAAAGAAGATTTGACCCAAAGCAATTAAGACAACCTTATTTTGGGTGGCTAGCAACTAGACATTAATACTATTTATTTATCATACCAGTCCCACATTCACACCATAAAAGGGAGGCCAGCTTGGAGAACAAACCATTTCACATAATAATCACACACACAAACACATATTATAATAGTTTCCTCTTTCTTCCCAAAAGGTTGAATCTCCAACCCCAAGGGCCCTTCACGCCTGACTCGACAGAGCATATGAGAGGATGTAAATCACAATTGAACACAACGGTTAGACCTTTGCTTACTGTACACAAGGAGCCCCCTCATTTTGTGTAATTCAGTTGAACACATATACAAGACCTTTGTTTGCTGCACACATAGAGCCCCATCATTTTGTGTTTTTCTTTTCAAATTTCACGTAAAATATCAAATGTAACCACGCTATTTTTTTTTATTTCTATTTATCAGGCATGTCGGCTTGCAACAAGTTTCACAGAGGAATGAGAGTTATAAACACTTAAAATCGCATTATTAAATTATAATAATGTGCTTAGCATGATAGAAATTTTATTTTAAACTGTTAATCTAAACTCTAGATATACAAAAGCAACAAAGGGGGCTTTATGCCTTTATTTAAGCCTTTAATTCTTCTTTTACTTTTGCATCACTTTGACCCTCAAATTCATAGAAGATTCTCAATGAGGTTGATTTTGTCAATCTTTTTTAGTGTGTTGTGGGCATTGAACTTCCTTTATTTACTCTATGGTTGTAATGATTCCCTATCCATTTGTTCATACCATTCTTTTGACTCAAAATTTTTAATATTTAGTTTCTTTAGAAGATTCTCAACGACTATGATTGCAATAGAGCTTCACCCTTATTTTGTTTTTGGTTTTGGCTTAAATGGCTTTCCTCTTCTTCTTTATCAAGAAAGTAATTAAAGAAAAAGATGGCTACTTAACTTTACCATCTTTTCCAAAGTGAACTCAAATGCACCAAGTTCCTTGCCAGTTTTGATCACACCCCACACGTGGCTTTCCCTTATGAAACAAAGTGAGTAATACTATTAATGTACAATCATTATTGCATGGACTATCGTCTACACAGTTGTGTGAACAATATAATCAAATAATTTATATTCAATACATAAATAATGTATTTTTTGTATATTGTGTGGACCATAGTCCACATAGTGCATGTTATGTGAACCATTTAAAAAGTACATTATTTGTGTATTAAATGTAAATTATACATTTAGTACCTCAAATAATATACTTTTTCTGAATACAATAATTTGTCATTAATGTCAATCATTATTGCGTGGACCATGATTCACACAATTGTGGGTCAACCACTTAAAGAAGTGAGGGTGTGTTTTTTCTTGTCTTAACAAAATCAGAACACATAATGGGAATAATATTTTCTGAGAGTATTTTTCGAGCAACTTAAATTGATATTTTGATAACGCTTTTAAAGAAGGCGAGGTCCTACACCAGTTGTTTTCTTCAACGAACTCTCATCTCTTCCTTCATTCACCTATGTCCTTATCTTCTTCTTCTTTTCTTTTTTATTTTTATTTTTGAAATTTTAATATTTTGGTGTGTAATGTTGTGACATGAGCACATAGGAAGAGGAAAAGGGAGTTCCATATGAAAATTAGCTAGGGTTTAAAGTTGTGACATGAAAACATTGGGGCAAGGATTTCACCTAATAAAGCTAAAGAAAATGACTTCCATTTGAAAACTGGGAAAGAAGACAAGCAATAAAAGCCCCATGCTTATGACTTAAAGACACAACTGCTTTATCTTTGTGAATAATGTCACCATAACCTTATGCCATCTCACTTGTCTTTTTTGTTCTTCTGTAAAACCACACCCCACACCCAACCACTCCCTGATCCTTTAGAAAAAGAATAAAACAATTTAAATTTATTTCCCAATTACTCATTATTTGTTGTATTTATTCTTGTCACACTCTTCACAATATCTTATTTACCAGTTAAAATGTATAAAAATATTTTCATGAGTGAGATTAGAAACCAAGACCTATTGTTTGGTAGTATTTAGTAATTATATAAGGGAAAAGGGTATTTTTAGTCCTTCAATTGTTCTTTGTTAGTTGTTTTAGTCCCTAATTATTTGTCGATGCAATATACATTTAAAAAATTACTATTTAAAATTACTATTTTAATCTTTAGAACGATAAAACTATTAAACTCTATTAAAATTTGCCAAACGCCTTGTGGTTGTGTGGCATATATAGCATTGGCATATCAAATGAGAGGTCTCAGGTTTGAACCCTAGTGTGGGGGCATTGATTCTTTGTGCTAATTTTATTTAGTACATGGGGATTTAAGTAGTTTTTAATGTTTATTCTTTAGTTATAATTTGTTTAATTTTGATATTTCGTTTGTAAATAAAAAACTTGATTTTAATGGATTCGTATAGGAAAAATAAGGACGATGTACCACAATTAAAGATACAAAAATTTAGAGAAGGTTCTCAATTCTTTATTTTGCATATAAAATACAAAAATTGAAAAAAGTTATAAAGAATAAAGATAATAATCTTTTAAAATACTCATATATAAGTAAACTTTCATATAGTTTAATATTTTTGTTCATCTAAAAATTAAAATTGTAACTTTTTTGAAGAGTTTTGAAATATACCGTAACAATAAATAATTAGGAATTAAAGGCAAAAATAACTAATGGACTAAAAATGCATTTTTCACTATATATAATTGGGCATATCAACGGTGGCCTGTCCTAGGTAGATTGTTCAACTTTATTATGAGAAAGTCAACCCTTGGGCATAGAGGGGCATCTTACAGCAGATGCAAGAAGTCAACAGGGGTGTTGCTCCACAATTTGGAATTTATTTTTCTGTCTTTTTGTTTTTGTTCACTTTATTAATTTATATATATCTTTTTAGTTGAATATTCTGTTGGAGATATATATGAACACTGTGACTTTGGTTTTGAGTGGTCACCTTTCTATAATGCACTTCACTTTGACTAGTATTGCAACAGTATTGCATTTTACAATATTAGATAACTCATTATTCCATTCACAATATACTTTTTTTATAGACTAATTTTAAGCTCCCAAAACTTCTGTTCAAGGGCTCTGAATGAGGTAAATCGCGAGTTACCTAATCAATCATCAGTTTTCAACCCTGCATATACATTGTGCACAAGAAGTCTTTATCACATCTGATTAATTTGTTGAGTTTGGGTCTCCAATGCACGATATACTATTTTACTTTGATTGAGTTTCTGTATATATGTATCCTTACAAACAATAATGACATGCAATTGTTTCCTTAAAATTGAACAATCTTTGTCTGAAATATATGTATGTTTGCATGTATCTAATGTTAGTGCTTTTCTTTTGCAGATTATATAATTGTTTTTAAAATTTGCTACAATAAGAGTTTATATCGAATATTATTTTGAAACATTTTTCAATATATATTACTCTATTTATAATATTCGAACTTAAAATATTATGAAGGAGACATATATGATATAATTTGTATTATAAATTTTATTGAATTGATCATTCAGGTTAAGATATGATTAAAGAGACATTTGATTCAAATATTGTAATCAAATGAGCTTTTATGATTTTGATTCTATTTATGCTTAATTTATGGAGTTCCTATATAAAATTCTATTTTAAAAAATTGTACTTTTTGAGACATTATTGTACTTTTATTTTACATTTAAAAAAATGAAGGTAAAGAATCCTATATATATTTGTAACGTGGGACATAGAACATCATGAATTCCACATAATTGAATTGCCCTATTAATAATTCATGAAAATGATGTGTGTATATGAAGAAGATTGGGTAACCGCGGGCTTTGTGGTGCTCATTCATCTTCGGATCTCATTTTTATAATGCTTTTAAGTTTTAACCCCCTCTCTATATATATAATGTATAATAACATTTTAAGAACAATGCACATATCTATTAACACTAAAAATGAGATAAAAATTATGGATACAAAATATAATGTATAACATGTTAAGAACAATATATATACATATCTATTAACACTAAGAATGGGATAAACAATTATGGATACAATTATTAGAGTTAGTAGTATTCAAAAATTATGGATACAATCTGAATTTACATATACAACGTTTTTATATGAAGATATAATAACTTTTTTTTATTTATTTTATATGTTTCAAACTTGAAGGCATGTTGTTTTCATAAAATCATAGCAAAAATTATGTGAAAATAATTTGAGATGGGAATGATTAGTCAATCTAATTAACATTCTCCTCATGGACCACTTATTGAGCAATTATTACAATTTTGATTTTGATTATTAATAATCGTGCGATTACGATGTACCCCAAGATATGCATGTGATTAGGTGCAGCTGTAATTTGCTAATTATTTTCTCTTATATATATATATATCTTACCCCGTAATATATTAATGTCATAAGATATTGTAAATTTTGTAATATATCGTAAAATAAGTACGTGTTTGATATATTACAAGATCATGTAAATCATGGCACGGTAACTCTACTGAATATTGTTGTTAGTGAGACTCGATCCTTAACTTTTCTTTCAAAACTTCACCCAGGTGACAAATTAATCTGACCATGCGAACTGAAATCCCTCTATCTTAATAATATTTGAGCGGGTTGAGCAATTATTCTGCTCACAATATGAACCTGGTCATTTGGAAGTCAACAAAAGAAAACTAATCACAGAAGTTTTGGATAAAAACATAAGAAAACAGGTGCATTAATGCATTATCAAACCAATTGGTCAATTTTGGCATTTTCGCACCACCTACGAAACAATCAACGCCTGCTTTCTAGTTTTAATGTTTTGTTTTTAGGACTGATTTCGTGCCCGGATCAACGGGCAAATTATACTATGCACCATGGTGCACATAGCAATGTACACCACGTACCTAAACGACGTCGTTTTGAGCATTGTAAACTAATCATCCGTTTTTTTTTTAAATCACGTTTCCCGTTTTGGCCGGTCTGTATTTATGTTAATATTCTGTGTATTCCAGGCAACCATTCTGTGTATTCTAGGCAATCGTTATGTGTATTCATGTTAGTAACACATGTTGTGATTTCATGTTAGTAACACATGTTGTGATGTGTTTGTGCATTCGAATGTTTAGGAGGATGAGTTATGTGTATTTTGTGTAAATATTCTGTGTATTCATGTTATTAACACAAGTTGTGATGTGTTTGTGCATTCGAATGTTAGGATGATGAGTTCTCTGTGTATTTTGTGTCAATATTCTGTGTATTCTCGACAAACATTATGTGTAT
>CM008341.1:7930787-7946167 GCA_002525835.2 Ipomoea batatas | reverse complement strand
TCTAATTATCATCAATATGAGCTCCTAAATTGTTTTAATACAGTTGAATAAGCTCAAAAATATTCTTTCCATCCTATAATGAGCTCAAATATCTACATGATTTTGCAACAGTTTGCAGGCTACTAGCAAAGTATCAATTGGGGAGCAAAAAAGGTTTCTCCTTTTTCCTTTTCTCTGTTCATCTAGTTGAGCATCGTGGAAAGGGACGACATAAAATCCATTGAACTCACACATGCTCCTATAAACAAACTGGCAAGACATTTCCATTCACCAAAATCCTTTCCATAAGACAAGTGCTTTAGCTTTTAAGAATTCAAATGGACAACGAGAATCGCTCATCCAAAATATATGTCAGGTCTGATGATACAACCTCACAAACTCACAAATATGCACAATGCAATTGGTGAAGTTATGAAGTCCTAGCAATTCATTCATTTATTAGATGAGACTCTTATATTTTCTAGGAAATCAGTATAGCAAATTTGAAGTCTCCTACAAGCTCCAAATCTAGTTAGAACAGGCACTAATTGGTCAAATCATTAACTGGTAATCCTAAAGAAATTAATTGTAATTCATGCATTCTATCCAACAAAAAAGAGAGAAAAAGAGAAAATCACATTCAGATTAACAAATATCAGACTCTTCACCTGGAGATTTTGTTGGAAGCAAGAAGCCCTTTACGGCCATCGAGTGTGACCACCTCGAACCCTACCCTCTGTGTTCCTTCCCTAATTTCACCTTTTCATCCAATTTAATTCACCAAATTAATTTCCCTAGCATAAAAACACAAATGCGCCTGTAAACGGGAACAAACAGATACATTAAAGAGAGAGTGAGGAGAGAATACGAGTATAGAAGCCCTGAAGCTTCAAGTTAGGATTAGAACTGCGAAGACTTTCGAATACTTTGATAATCAGAGTAGTCTTGCCGACGCCCTGAAATCAAACCTCAAAACCCTCAAATAGTGTGTAGGTTGGGAAGAGGGAGGAGGCAAAACGTAGAGAAAGGGAGAAAGCATACAGGAGGCCCAGTCACAAGGAAGCATTTTCCAGGAGCTGCCATTTCTTCCGTTCTTCTTCTTCAGTAAGCTGCGTGTTTGTGCGTTAATGGAGTATAAGAGACCGATCCAAGCCCACTAGGCCACAACCTTTACTAAACAACCATGCCCAATTTGAGCCCAAATCTTTTTATTTTAATTTGGGAAAAAAGTTAATTAAGCTCATGAGTTTTTGAAAGTTATAATTAGATACATTAACATATTAATTTAATGTATTCGAACTCAAATAATTAATAGTGAGCTGCAATAACAGGTTAATAATGCACTGAAATAGCTTCGATGACATTCCGACAAAGACGTGACTAGTAGGTCACCGTCTCCGTCAATAAAAAAAAGGCGATTAAACCGGACATCTTCTCCTTCGTCAGAGATGGTTGCCTTCTCCGTAGATACGAGATTGATCGAGAGATACTTTGACTATTGGCTAGGCCTACAAGACTTGAGTAAGATACAAGTATTGAAGCAAATAAAAGACCTTATGGTCTAGTTACACCAAGTTGTTCTCCCATATGGGAGGTTGTGGGTTCGAAGTTCAGTGGAGGCTATATTGACTCTCTGTGCTTCAGTAGATTGTGCTCAATCGTCCTATTAAACGACGTGTTAGCTTGCAACCGCTAACATGCCAATGTTGTGATTTGTAACGAACTGCACACTACTACAGTTACCAACAAACTCAGTAATAGTATTCCCTGCCAAGAATTCATCCATCCATGTGGAGAGTGCTTGGCAATTTGGCATCATATCCACCATTGATCAACACACACAAATTGTAACTATATATGTTCGTTTCCTCTGATCTGCGGGCCTCAGCTCCTTGCCCAACAAATTAAAATGGATGAAGACAGCAAGCAAAGATTTGCCGGGTGGTTCTTTGGCAGCTTGCTGCGGCACATGAGAAGTTTATTGTTTCGAATCCTATCCGTGGGCGTGATCCCCAAACACATTGCCTTCATTCTAGACGGAAACCGAAGGTATTCGAGGAAGATGAAAATCCCAGAAGCCGTGGGATACAGAGCTGCATTTCTAGCACTCATATGCATACTCAGCTACTGCTACGAATTGGGGGTGAAATTCGTGACCATATACGCCTTCAGCATCGACAATTTCAAACGAAGGCCCGACGAAGTCAAGTTATTGATGGATTTAATGCTGAGCAAACTCGAAGCATTGCTCAAGTACCAAACCGCTTTAGACGAGTATGGTGTAAGGGTTCATTTCGTCGGGAACTTACACTTACTAGACAACCGAATCAAAGCAGCTGCCGAGAAGGCTATGGAGGCGACCAAGAAGAATTCCAACTTCACTCTCTTGGTCTGCTTGGCTTACACTTCTACGAACGAGATAGTTCATGCTACTGAAGCGTGTTGTGAAGAGAAAAATGAGTTGAGGGCGGGCGGGGAGGAGGAGAGGGATATTACGGTGGGGGATTTGGAGAGGCATATGTATATGGGGTTGGCGCCGGAGGTGGATATTTTAGTCCGGACGTCCGGGGAAACGAGGCTCAGTAATTTTCTGCTGTGGCAGACTAGTAGCTGCCTGTTGTATTCTCCGGGAGCATTGTTCCCGGAGATTGGGCTAAGGCACTTGGTGTGGGCAGTCTTGAATTTCCAAAGGGCTCATCCTTATTTGCAAAAGAGAAGGATGGTGTCTTGAATTCCATCTATACATGAATACCAACTATCCTTAGTTTAACATAAATATTATATTGCACCATACATATCAAGGTGATGATATGATGTGTATATTTTACATGCATAGTTGTCTCGAGTAAACTATTTATCTTTCGATAATAATTTAACTTTTCAACTTTCTTTTATTCATGATTTTTTTTCTCTGAACAACTACAACTCTATTGTGTGCGTGGGTGGGGTGGATAGTTGATCAACCACTAATAGTAATAACTACAAGGTCTCTTAATAAATAATAACGAAATATTCACGTTACAAATAGGCTAAAATATTCCCTTTTAAAATTTACTAATTCTATAGGAAGACAGTTTTCAAAAAAAATTCTATAGGAAGACAATTATAATACCGACATTTATATGACCATGGTCTATAGTATAATTTAGACAAATTTTTTTGTGGACTACGAATATAAGGTACATTTTAATATACTAAAAGTACATTATTACTTTCAGTACTCAAAAAATATACTTTTAAATAATATAGTATATGTTCACTGTTCATAACTACTTTCTCAACCTACTGAAGCGCTCGAACCCACTCCCATCATCCATGTGGGAGTGTTAACCGGGACACCGGATACCACTAGACCACAAGGTACATAACATCTAAATTAGTGGGTGATGAGCCAACGAAAAACAAATTGCGCCATGTGTTCCAAACCGACCCTTTTCTAAAAATATTTGTTTGTTTAAAAACTAAGTATTTGGACGGAGGAACCGGTTGTTATGCGACAGACCTGGGTCTATGTTCACAATTTTTAGAACTCTATGTTCACACAATTTTAGAACTCTATGTTCACCATTTTTAGAACTCTATGTTCGCAATTACAGAATTATATGTTAACAATTACAAAACTCTATATTCTTAATTTCATAACTCTAAAACTGTGAACATAAAGTTTTAAAATTGTAAACATGAACATAGATCCACTTGGTGGTCTCCATAAGCATAATTCGCCCGGAGGAACATCTAGAAACCCCATGTTTTCAACAAACAAAAAAACTAACACACAAACACATCTAGAAACCCCATAACCAGGTTTTGTGTTGGCCAGTAGGCCAGTACCAGAGTCAAGTGTCAAAGTAAACTGGTGGGCTCGAAGGAAAAGATTGATCATCCAATAAGCTTATACACCTGGGAAGAAAAGTCTATGGAAAACTCTATTTTATTATTTTTCCAACACACATTCCTTTCTTGATGTCAACTTTTACCTAAAAGACTACAAAAAGTCATCGCACCCTACAGAAAGTATGATTTCATTTACAGTCTTGAGACTCTTCACACTTTAAATAGCTGTCCTTTACTAATATATATTATTGACTGATTCAACCAAGAACTTTTAACAAATTTTTTCCACTGCTCCTGCTCAAGTATAAAACATGAGTTTATCTTCAAAAGATCATACCTTCTTCATTGTATTCTCAGAGCTATATGGCTTATAAATTAATGGCCCCAAAGCAATACTGCATTCTTATTCTTCTACTCTTCATCTTTCCAGATGATGCTACCTGCAAATCCCACCACCATCATCATCACAAGCATCAGCAAGAATATGAACTCACATCCCTCCACTTCAGCCTCTTTCAACACGAAACCATAAATAAAACCGGCTACATCATAGTGAATGGTGTTGCAGGGCCGGGGGTTAGTCAAACAACCACCCCTTTCGGTACCCTGTTTGCCTTCCAAGATCCGATGACTCTCACTGCAAATCGAACTTCAAAGATGGTCGGCACTGCTCAAGGGACGTCCATCACATCTAGTTTGGACGGGATGCAGAGCATTTCCATCGCTAAGATCACACTAAATATGAAGCGCCACAAAGGTTCCATATCGATTGTTGGAGCGACAGACAACTTAAAGCCATCAGATCATCCTGTTGTGGGAGGCACCGGTGATTTTTTATTTGTTCAAGGCTATGTGACATCTTCTCCTGTGAATCTAAAGGGGATGACGGTTACCTACAAGATTGAGTTTCACCTCTACTGGCCTCCATATGCCACTCAAAAGAGGCAAAAGACCTCAATATAGGAGTGGAACATCTTTTGCTTTCTTGGAGGTATCCTCAGATGTTCCAAATCTATAGATAAAGCCTATCAAGCATTCTGTTGTGAAGTTCTTTCCAATGACAATAAATTTATGAACTTGCCATTTAGCAGTCTATTACTTCAACATTATATATATCCAAATAAGACAAATACATATAGTTGTTGCAATACATGTATTGGCCCATTTCATGGCATCCATTAGATATTTAAAAGTCAACAGGAAACAACAGACACAACAGTTTTCAGGGTATTTATGAAGGAGAGTGAACAGATGTAAAAGGAAGCTACTTTCCTCTGAGGCACTGTTTTTCCTCTTTTTTAAAAAAAAATATTTTTTAATATTCATTTTTTATGATCTTTAGTTCATTGAAAGATGTTAGGAAAAGAATTTTTGGGCAGACTTAATACCAACAATGGGTAAAGTTACTCTGTGTTTGATCTATTAACAAAACCAAATTTTTGTCTGGATTTTAGAAATTGCAGTTAGCTCATCAACAATCTAGGTCAAACACAAAAAACAAGAGAACATAAGAACAAATTAATGAAAATATATGACAGATCAAAATAACTGGTACATTAAAGAACAAGAGAACTCACTCAAATTTTATGAATCCCACTTCAAATATCAAATAGCAACCTTGTCCATAGATATGAAAGTATTAAATGTTCCATAGTTGATTGTCCAATTATGAGTTTAGATTATACAAACAATCTTTTTAAAAATAGATGCAAGTTATGTGTATCTTACTTCTCAAACTTTGCATAGTACTATTGCACTGTAAACTAGCTCTGAACTTCCTAAATCACAGCCTAAAGGTAGACACCATGTCATTCACTCAATCATTGTCCAATAGGAGACTCCAATTTCATCTCGTAATTATAGAATGTTTTTTTATCTTTCCGGACTGGCTACTAGCATGGAATGTTGTTGTATAATTTTGGGCTAATACTAAATAATCACTTCTCACCGATGAAAGGATTGATTCTGCTGCAAGAGAAGGGGCAAAGCATGGAAAGAATGTAACTTTAAGGGCACTGGACTATTGCCTGTATTCATTTTCATTCATCTTCTTGAGTATCAGATATCTTACATTACATTTATAGCTATAATTAACAGTGCCAAATATGATATATGACTACATGAGCTTGATGCTAAGGAAAAGAACCAAATGCAACAAAATCTGAATAGCTAAATGCCAAAATCACTAATAGGATTCAAAGTTTCAAGGAACTACAACACCATTACAGCCTCAAATTTCAATTACAAGCAGGGAAGAACGAGGGAATTCAACATAGTATTGTATTTAATCCTTACTCGAAACAAGTGTGCCTGCAAAAATCATCTGTCTCCTTCAATTAGAGACCCTTAGTGCTAGTGGTGCTCAGGATCGAACCGAGTGCACCCAATACTGCAAAAGCCAGAAGGGGACTAACATCCAAAGTATCAAAAACAGGGGGGATGATGTTCCTGAAGAGATTCAAATACGGATCACAGAGGTCCCTAATGGCCGACAATGGCTGCCTTTCCCAGGGAATATTGGGAAACCAGCTGAGCAAAACCCTAACCATCAAAACCCCACTGTAGATATCAAGCCATTTCGCCATCCCCGCCGCGACCACGGTGAGCGGCGTATTCAAAGCAGTGGAATCGAGCGAGCTCCTCGCGGCGAAAAACAGGGGCCCCGCAGAGCACACCAAAGCCCGCTGGAGCCCCTGAAATCCGTTCAGATGGAGCCCCAAATCGAGGGCTTTGTGGGCCACAACTTTGGAGACTCCAAGCGCGAATACGAAGAGAGTTGCGATCGTGCGGGTTGGCCCGGTGAGCAGCGACTCGGCGGGGAATTTCAGTTTCAGGTCACCCGATGATCGGGTGGGCGGGTCTTGCAGGGCGACCTGGGAGGAAGCCGAAACTCGCGATTTGTTGGAAAATTTGGCGGAGAGAGTGGGTAGAGACCTCGCGGATAGGGTTCGTGGTAGGAGAATTCGATTACGGGTTGCAGGAAGAGAGGTAAGAGGTTGAAGATAGGTAGGGGTTTGGAGAATTAGGGTTTGAGAAGCCATTGAAGTTTCCGCAAATGCTCAGAGTTGTGTGGCACCAGGAGCTTCCAATACTTTGTGAAAATTGTTGAGATTAGGGGTAAACCGTAAAACGCTGCTACATAAATCATGACCCGAATACCCGGCTTTAAAGCCCTTATATATAAACAAACAAACAAAAAATTAAAAAATGAGTACAGTTACTACATTTACAACTTGGATTAGGCTTGTCTTGGGCTAGTTATATACTCTCAGTTCAAGCAGTCTGTCCATCCGAATAATAAATTGTTATACCATGGATCAGGTCCAGTGACTCACCTAATTACATTATAGACGGCAAATTTTACTGTGGATCATGATTTATGTAGCAGCGTGGACAATGAATGATGTATTATTTTAATTACACTTTAGTTTCATTTGCAATATTGCTATGTTTTTTAGTTTCATTTTACCTCTCACTAGTTTCATTATACCAATAAGAAGTGTTATCCAAACGGGGAATTCTTGGATGCAAAAATAAGAGCGAATCCAAGTTATTGTTGGAGGTTTGTATTGGCAGGCCAAAAAGTGTTAAGGTATAGTTGTGCGAGAAGGATTGAAAATGGTCGAGGCACTCTAATATGGAAGCATCGTTGGCTTCCTGATGTATCTTAGCCTTTTATTCTTATGCCATGTTTGGATCAGATTATTAATATTACCTAAATTAGCCGGGCCACCATTCACCAATTCAAATCGAAATAGAGGCGCTTCTAAATATATATAGGTTGAAAATTTATTGAAATCAGATATTTTTGAGTAAAAACCTCTTCCAAAATTGTCACTACTTTTATTTTGAATCGGTGAATGATCACCTTAGACCCCATTTAGTAAATTAATTATATAATAAAAAGGAGTTAATTACTTGACAAATTTATAATAATTGCATTTATTATAGATCATTAAGTGCGCACGAATATTGATTATAATCTAGTTATAGATTACTTTTTTTTTATTCAAAATTTTAATTTTGTAATTTATTTTTCCTCCTAAGTAGAGGTGATGACAGACTCCAAGAATATTATCCATCTCTTCAATAGTCAGGGAAGAAGGGAGGACAAGTGGACAACCATAACCCAATGTCTAACATCATGGACAAATGCAAAATGTTTAAGAGACAACCATGGGAGATCAAATCCCGCTACGCTAAATTTACATAGAGCAAAATAGAGTAACAGATGTGATGATAAAAACAGTCTTATCAATGAGAGAAGAGGGTTTTAGAGTGCTCGACTAGCCTCCAAATTGGATTCAAGCTCGTGTGGTTGATAACCTAACGGGTGTCTCATGCACCCGAAGGGTCACTTCGAGGGATCGGACCCTTAGCCTAGGGGTATCTCCTTGACCTCCATATCACATCATTTAAGATAAACAAAAGAACAAGAATCTAAACTTGCAATATAATGAAAAGATGAAACAAAATCAAATGCAAAGTAAACTAAAATAAAAACAAAAATTAATCGGAAATAGTAATATAAAAACACACTTCATTAGACTCCATAAGTCCATAACATCAAGTTTGCATGCTACACAACATCATCAGCCAATGCATGCAATATTATTATCTAATAAGATAAAAACACTCAAACATAATATCTAATTACAATCTCACTTGCTATCATAATGTGTGCTTTCCTCCCATTAACAAATCCAAAGAAATGATAATGAGTAAATGACCACATCCATATGATAACATACAAGATTGTAATATAAATTAAAGTTGCGATAAACAAAAGAACAAGAGTCTAAACTTGCAATATAATGAAAAGATAGTTCGATGTTGTTTTGGCTGATGATTATATTGCTCTAATAATATTCAGGAGGAGGGGGGGAATTCAGGTCGGGAATAAAATTCCCAGCCATGGTGGGACCGGTCTGTGGGCCATACCAAAGAGCCGGTTCATGATCTGCAGCCTGACGGAGTTGTTCATGTTTCAGGTAAAGCGCATTATGGAATTTGACGAGGTTGCAAACGTCAAAGTTGGTTCTCCCGTGAATGATCAACTCCTCCTTACTTGTGAACACCATCTTGCAAAGGTGACAGACAGTCTCCTGAGACGGGTCGGGTCTGACGGCGGGTGATGGAGGCGGGGCAGAAGGGCCCGCCGCCTTTTTAGCCCGCTTGCGTTTCTTGGGGCTATCAGCCGCCGATTCACAGAGGAAACATCGTTTGCTGTGGTGAGTTCCGGCGTGCGGACGTCCTGAGCCGCCATGGCCGCCGGAAGGAGAGCCCAAGGTGAGCTCCGACGGTGTCTTCTGCCGCGTTTCGTATCGGCGGGACGGAGTGGGTTGCTTCTCTGGGCTCTTTTCGCCGGAGGGAGATGCGTTGGCTATGGCGTTGGAACTCATCTTGCTAGATTCTGCAATAACATTATAACAAAGCGGGACAAAACATGATTTGATTTGAAAGCGCAAAAAGACCAAAATGCCCTACCACCAACAACAAATACGAAGTCAACAGATAACTCCACCCAAGATAGCAAGAGATCTACCCTCACTCCTGGAAATCTGACTATTTCCGTCTAATAACAAATGTTGGTCAGAAACCCATTTTCTGACCAATAATCTCTATATTCCATCCAGATCGGAAATAGCCAGATTTCCAGCAGTAATTCGTAACCACAAAGTCACGAGTACCATCCAGAACGGAAATAGCTAGATTTTCAGGAGTGACTGTGGTTACAAGCTCAAAACCTACCCACAAAGTTGGGATTTTTTTGTCATCCAAAACAAATTACGGAGTAAACTATACTCATCAATTCAAAGATTAATTAAAATCACCATTCATAAAAATATTTACACCCAAAATAGATGGACCAAAATGACTATATCTCCCCAACACAGAACAAAAATCACTATTTTTCTTCAAAAACTTGTTTAATTTATTTGTATCTTTAATTATCATAAACAGATCGGACATAGATAATGCCTAACAAAAAATAAAATCATCAATATAATTTAACGAAACTTACTTATATAAACAGTTGTTGTTGCCTGATTCTTCCTTGTATAAAACAAAAAAGCTAAGTTCACTCGTATATCTCTCACAAAAAACCTAGGCTAGGCTAACACCGAATACAAGAAGAATTCATGTTGAATTGATATGGGTTGTGAGAGTTGTGACCCCCGTATATATACAAGCAAAGGGTATGTAGAAATGTAGAGTTTGGAAAAAATTTGCTGAGGTGTATAGTCTATAATTTTAGACCTCATTCATAGAAATAAATTTAGGTTTTTATTTTTTACTATAAGCGATTATCTAATTTACTATATAAATATTGCGAGCAAATTAGGGGTGTAAATGAACCGAACGGCTAGGTCAATTTTGAGCCCAAGTCGAAGTCAAGCTGGCTTGAATGATAAAATTACATGTTAGTCTTTTTTTATGAAATGATAAAATTTTAGAAAGAGGGCTAAATGTGGGAAACAAATGAAAGTCGTTAATGATGTAATGTGATAAAATTAAAAGAATAGAACTAAATGTGACAATGTCACAATATTCGGGGACTAAAAGTGAAATTCGCTAAAAAATTAAGTAATACTCTGTATAATGTACCTAAGTACGTAACGTATTTTTTTTAATTATAATCTTAGGATAGGGTAAAAAGATGTGTTTTTGGAAATTTATTGCGGGTCATTGGCAATATTAAACAAAAACATAAATTTAAAAATATATAATGATCGGAGTGGTCCCATCAGGCACACAACGACTTACTTGTGTGGACTCTGCCTTTTTATTATTTTTTTATTATTTTTTTATTTTAGGACTCTTCGATAGTCATTCACAATAGCAAACTCTCCTACCCCTTCACCCTGAAAAAAAAAAAAACTCCAAATTAAATAAGTTATTCTTATAATATGTACAAATTTGAATGTTATAAATGAATGTAACTATTAGTTAAAAATGAGTAGCAAATTCAAATTCAATTATCAATTTATCTTATAGTTTAGAGTTTAGACACATCAGAATGTTCAATTACAACTATGTAGTAAAAGGCCTTAAAACCAGAAAAACTCTCAATAGAATCACAAAATTCAATAAGATATTAACAAATACGGGGTTACAAAAGTGCAATCATTTTATTTTTTTTAAAAAAAAGAAGAAAAAAAAGAACAATTTATGTGACAAATTTTGACATTTTACGTGTACAAAGAACTCGACCATCTGTTCTTGCATCATTTTCTTTTCTGAATTATGGAATAGGGAATGAACTCAATGAAGGTTGGGGTGCAAATCGAGTTCCAAAACTCACTTCTTATTTCCAAAGATTTGATGCACAAGATTTCAATATACTAAAAATAATATTTATTAGTGGTTTATTTTATAATATAGACCATGGTTCACCTGTAATTTTCTTCATTCAATTGTTATATCATGGATGAAGGTTCACTTTGTATTGTGGACCTTATTAGTCCAAAAATTATGTATATGTAATTAACATATTATGTGTGTATAGTATTATAGTTAATAAATTATATGCCTGTAAATAAATCGAAGGCACATAATATATTAATTGCATATTATGTGTCTTTAATTTATTTATAAGTGCATAACTTATTAATTGAAAGCACATAATATGTTCATTGTAAATACATAAATTTTAGACTATAGTCCATAATGTAAAGTGGACAATGGTGTGAAATTTTAGTAATACACTTTATTTCCATGGGTCGAAAAGCTAAGAGAAAAATTGAAGAAATATGAGAGAAAATAAAATGAAGAAAAACATGCTTATGTTTTGACTAGGAACAAAACGAGTAATGTTTATCACGCATACAATTATACAACTCCCTATTAGTTATTGTTTTTTTGTCATGGAGTATGGTGAATTAGGTGACCATAATATAAGGTAATAGAGAATTTATGTATCAAATAAAATGTTAACATGACAAGAAATGAGTAATAGGGATCGAGTGACTCTTATGTAAGAGTGTCTAGTATAGTTTTAACATAAACAGTTATAAACTCTAAATTAAATTAGGGTTGGTTAGGGATAAAATGATTATTAAGAAGACTTTTATTATTATTATTATTATTATTATTATTATTATTATTATTATTATTATTAGATATTTAATTAGAATAAAGATTTTTTTTTTGAAAAATACAACTAAGTATGATGGAATTAACTAATCCTGAATTTCCGTGATGAACTGTTGGCACCAGTCCTACATTTTGTCTCTGTGGACCGAGGAGAAAGGGGGCTCGGCGGGAAGAGAAGTGTACCAGGAGAGAAGCAAGGAGGTCAACCTCTTTCAAATATACAACATGGATTCTAGCAATGTAGTTGGCCTCTCATGTCGATCCGAATGAATCATCCTTTCCACGGAGGTCAATCTTTGCCTGCTAGGCAAGAGGATAGCAAGTTACAAATTATGTCTCGGCAGGACATGTATTTCTATTACTATGACATTCATAAATGAAGTAGTTAATGGTGGGTTTACCATTATCCTTTTTGTAGTGCCGAATCTTGTATGTGTTCCCTAAGAAAAGGAATTTGTCCATTTTTCGGGGTCTCAAAGGGGCGNTCACATTCACAGGAGTCTTGTCCGCTTGTAATCACTGTGGACTACTAGAAGAAGGAAAAAAGTGGTTTAATGCGATGAGACATGACTATCATACTGATCCAGGCATTGAACACTACTCATGCATGGTAGATCTTTATGTACGAGCAGGGTGCCTCGAGGAGGCGATGAATATCACTCTGACAATGCCTTTTGAAGCAGATGCGAGCATATGGTCATCAATTTTGAGAGGATGTGTAGCTCAGGGTAATGAAATCCTCGGAAAGCAAGTGGCTAAGAGAATTACAGAGCTTGATCCTGAGAATTCGAGTGCTTTTGCACAATTGTCAAGTATATATGCAACTTCTGGGAAATGGGAAAGATCAGCTTTGGTTTGGAATTTGATGAAAGAAAAGGGAGTTCATAAAATTCCTGGACAAAGCTGGAGAGATACTTGGATTTGACTGTTAAGATTTTCTGAATAATCCTTTGAGACATATATGAAGCTTGTTGGGCAAAATTGGGTGTTATGGTATTATTATGGCAACAGGATTTCTATACATATTACTAATTACTACAAATATGGATAGTCTAATCATGATACTATATGGAGTTGTCGGTCTTATTGGGATGGGACTCGAACCTGAAACCTTCCATATGAAAAGCAATATGATGCCATCGAATCACAAGGTAATTGACAAGAGAATTAATTTTATTAAATAAATTGATATATGATTTGATGCCAGAATATTACAGTAGGATGCTGAATGTGTATATATATGTATGCATATATGGCCGGATATACACATATGCATATATATATTGATGTATATTGATTTACAGTCCTTAATTAGTCATTAAGTCCATGTTAGTTCATTTTGGACCCACATACTTGGACAGTTTTCCTTCTAATCAGATTACTCAAAGGAGGCTTAGTTAAGGCTTAAGTAGTATAAGTTTTATCCTGTGTATTTAATTGCTAAATTTTGAAATTTTATCCACAGAAACTCTATGGTTTTCAAAAATCACTAAACCCATCAAGCTAAGCATCTTCTAAATCTTCATCATGAATCCAGGTACACTTCTCCACTCTAATTTGTTACTCAATTGCTAAATAGTTCTCAGATGTAATCAGGTGTTGACAGAGGTTGTGAATTCCCCATCCCGGCCTGAAATTTGTGTATTTTTTGACTGTGTGCAAATGCCATAATTTTTTTCATCAATTTATATATTTTTTCTAGTAGTTTTCTTTTTGATTTTTTTTTTCACTGCCTGATGAATGATGATGGAAAATCTAATATTCTCTCTCACACACACACACACTTTCTGGCTGTTCTTTACGGTGTTGAAAAAGGCTTTTGATGAACTACACCATCTGTCTGTGATTTTTAGAAGCTATGAAATCTGAGGGCAATTTTTATAATGTTTCTTTCAAGTATATAGGTTGGTTATTTGTTAATCTTTTATGCTGACTGTTTAAATTATTTATTTGCATGATTATTTTCATAATCTTCTGTACGTGATTCATGCAACTTACAAGGTGCTACATTCGAAGGCTATATATTGGGACAATGTAAGATGAAGACAATCGAACTTTCATAAATCATTGGGCAGTTGGTCAAATCTAGTATGGATCGTACATGGACGGTAGTAGGTTGGCGGCTCTCCTAAGATTCCACCATCCGAGATCTCAGGAGAAGAGGATCAAGTTGGCCCTTGCGAACAGCTTGACGCACTATTTATCTCCCTTTAACCCTTTGAGCGAAATGCGACAAAAGAAAAAGAAGGAAAATCCATGGACCGACCCCATCATCTCCACCCAGTAGGAACTACGAGATCACCCCAAGGATGCCTTTGGCATTCAGGGGTCACGGACCGACTGCAGAACCCTGTTCAATAAGTGGAACGCATTAGCTGTCCGCTCTCAAGTTGGGCAGTAAGAGTCGGAGAAGGGCAATCACTCATTCTTAAAACCAGTGTTCTTAAGACCAAAGGGTTGGGTAGAAGGGGGAAAGCTCTACGTCCTTGGTTCTCTTGTCCGGAACCACAAGAATCCTTAGTTAGAGTGGGATTTCAACTCAGCACCTTTTGAGTGAGATTTTGAGAAGAGTTGCTCTTTGGAGAGCACAGTACGGCGAAAGTTTAAATCTAGGATAGTTGTTTGTTAATTATAATAGAAATCGTAATACTTATTACAAAAAATTTAATACCAATTTGAAATAAATAAATTGTTACTTATAATAGATATTTTAAAATTTATATGTGAAATTGTGATACTATTTATGGTAAAATGATTGTTACTTATAATAAATACTGTAATACTTATAATAGAAATTGTGATACTTGTGTAATTCTAAACGGGGCGGGCCAAAAAAGCCCGCACTTTGGCGGGCCTTGATTTTTCAAGCCCGGACCGCCCCACCTTCGGCCCGCGGGCTAAGCGGGCCCCCGCCAGACTATCTTNCTATTAGTAGTTAATGGTGGAACCGTGCTTATGGATCACCGATGATGATTGGATTGTAAGATGGACTGAAGTTCATGATAAGGAATAAGTAATGGGAATAGATATATGTAGTGTTAGTAGAATATATAAGTATCCGATGAGTGTGAGATGGACATATGAAGTGTATCCCAAAATGTTTATGAAAACTTACGTTGAAAGACGTATGCTATTTTGATATAAAGGTTGTCAAAACCTTATTGTTTGAGAAAATGATGTTTGAAAATCCTTCAGGGACTAAAGAGGTAGCCGATTTCAAATATTAGACTCATTGGTGAAATATGTCCAAAAGAAATGATTTGAGTAAGAAAAATTGAAGGAAGAATCATGTTTTCAAAACCGTAGTTTCTAAAGTAAGTTGAGGAGGACCTTGATTGACCCACGGGTGGCTTTAAGTGCCCTTGCCCAGTGGTCGTTATATTGTTAGAGTGAAGTCTATTCGCCGTTATGTCGTCATGTTGGAATAAGGAGAGGTGCCCACGGGAAGGCTTGAGTGCCACAGCCCGGGG
>CM008341.1:7912369-7924566 GCA_002525835.2 Ipomoea batatas | reverse complement strand
ATTTTACACTTAAAATAAGCGACAGAGTAATTGGGCAAGGTACTGGATCTGACCCGATGCACCTAACACATGCATTAAAGAGGCCTAACACATGATGGAACGGCTACAAGCTAAGAGGCGGACACATGAAAGTCTAACGATCACCAACACATGCATTGAAGTGGGAATAACTCCAGCGGCTCCCCACCATTACTCCAACGGCTCTAACCATTATTACCCGACACATAATGAGTCCGTTACATTCACCAGAAGAGCCGTTGATTATAGTATAAGTAGTGGACTCTGTTGTTAGAGTGGGGGGTGATGAGCACAAATGATGAGTGTAAAAGGGTGTAATGTCGTTCCGCTGAGGATTGAGACTATGACACGTAATTGTGTGAATTACTAGGCACTAGAGTATGTGAATTAATAGAATCCAAGCAACAAAGACTGAATGATGTGAAATAAAAGAAAGCAATTGATTAAGGTGTAAACTGTATGATAAAGGTATGGGCCATATTAGGGGGATTGTAACCTTGATGTTCTAACAAACTCAAGATTAGGGAAAGAATAATTAACCAAGGGATTTATGGGCAATGCACAAAAGAATTCTACTCAGCTACTTTCGTAATCAAAAAGAGAATTAGGCTAAAATTACCCCACTGTCGTGATGCATCAATCATAACCTTNTAATTTTTTTTTTTTTATAATTATAAGGGCATTTTGGGGAAATAAAATATTTCCCCAAAATGCTGTTGCAAAACGCTGCTACTTGCAGCGTTTTGCAACTTGGCGGTTTGGAGCGAAACCGCAGCTCCAAACCGCCATTAACCAAACAGCTTTTCAGCGTTTTGACTTCGGTCAAAACGCTGAAAATTGGCGGATCCGTCAAAAATTGACGGATCCGTCAAAAATTGACGGATCCGCCAAAAATTGACGGATCCGTCATTAACCAAACATACCCATTACCTCACCCTAAAAAAAAAAAAAATTGTATAGAAAATTCCACCTCACCTTGCCAATCTCATATTGGCAGGGTTGAGGTTAGCTTTAGCTTCTTATTGATTTCTCAAGTAAACTCTATTATTTTTTAAATCGTAAAGGAGGGGGGGACCCCTGGGGAGTGCCGATTAGACGGACTCCACCACTCTTCGCATGCAGGTAACATGCGCCAAATCCTCAAAAAACGCATCTTCGCTCATCCTCGGGCAGTCAACAAAATTTACTACCTCCTTCTGATACATAGCACCTCCAACCGCAAGTCGATCTGCCACCTTATTCTGCTCACGATAAATCGCCTTAAACGAGATTCTCCACTCCTTACCAATCCAAGCATTAATCCTATTGATATAATCTTCGACTGGTCCATGACACATCGACCCCTCCCGAATCCATTGGATTACGTTCTTTGCGTCCAACTGAACCTCCATATCACGAACACCGCTCTGCCACGCCCACCGGAGGCCTTCCTCAATGGCTTCCGCTTCCACCCATGTAGGATCTTTATAATTAGTTCCCCGTAGAAAACCCGCAACCCACTCGCCTCGGATCTTTATTAACTACATACATTATAGTATGATGCACCCCTCATGAACAGGACATACTACCCAACTGCCACCACATTATATTATATTCTTCTTAATTGGCGCGGAGTTACACAGATCAGACATGTATAATTTTATTAGGATTACAAAAACATTATTAAACAATAAACATTGACCGGAGCATCTCAACTAGGCAAATTATGTCATAGACCTGGATCCACCTTGCAAGGAAGACCTGGGCCTAAAACGGCGTCGTTTTATTAACTTTTGTTTAAAGAAAAATAAAAAGAGTTAATTCCATTTGTAGTCCTAGATTTATAGATGACAATCCACTTTTAGTCATTTTTTATTAAAACATCAACTTTTGATCCTAGTATTATTGTGACATGATCATTTTTTTGTCCTTTATCAACAAATCAGTTTAACGATATTTCAACGATTTTGTTGCTGAAGAACTAAAATTGGTCATGTCACAATAATACTAGGACCAAATGAGGATGTTCTAATAAAAATGGGACTAAAATTAGATTGTCACCTATATATCTATGACAAAAAATGGAATTAACTCAAATAAAAATTAACGGCTTTAACTATAGCTCTCCCTCGCAAATCGTCTTTGTCTCAGCATTCACAGATACAGAGATCTAGGTTCACAAAAAAATAGAATTCCATGTTCAGAACAACATAGCTCTACATTCACAGATACAGAACTCTATGTTCACAAATATATAACTCCATGATCACAATAACAAAACTACACATTCACATATATAGAGATCTAGGTTCACAAACACAAAGCTTTAGGTTCATAACAACATAGCTCTACATTCACAAATACAGAACTCTATGTTCACAAAAATATAACTCCATATTCATAATAACAGACCTATACATTAACATATATAGAGATCAATGTTCACAAACAAAGAGCTCTAAGTTCACAACAATAGAACTACATGTTCACAGTTATAGAACTCTATGTTCACAAATATAGAACTATATGTTAACAAACATAGAACTATGACCAAATAAGGATGTTCTAATAGAAAAGAACAAAATTAAAAGTAGACTGTCATCCGTAAATCTAGGATAAAAAAAATAGAATTAATTCGTAAAAATGATTGGAGATTCTCTTCAATTTACAACATATATTTATTTGCCAAATACCTTATGATTGAGCAGCATAACTGTAACTCTCTCAACTCCTATTTTGCGTTTCGAACCTTCACATCCTACTAATGAAACAAATGAAAGAAATAAATCCTGTAATTATAGTCGAATAGCCAATAGAAAACTCTTACCCATCATTTTAAACATAAGAACTTAATTTGGGTAAGTTTTTTTTAACCTAGTATAATTGAGTTTTCTTAATTTTTGTAAAACAGAAAAATAAAGATTGATACAAAAAAGAAATAAAAAAAAACAAATAAAAAGGAATTCTCGCATATCGTAAATATTTTATACCCTCACTAGCAATAAAACTAAGAAAAGCAAAATAATTAAATATTTGGTCAATAATTCTTAAATCAAAACAACGAATAATTTGAGAAAACCTTTGTACTTGCAAACAAAAAAGTTTTAAATAGGAGGTCACAAGTTTAAACCCCAATGTGAGCATAGACTCTTTATGATTAATAGATTGAGACAGATATTACATTGTAATAAAATCAATAGTACTATAAAAAATAAAAAATAAAAAATATAAAGAAGAAGAGGATGAAAGAGAGAAAAAGAGCTATATATAATTGCAGAAATGAGCAAATACCAATTTTGGTCCCACGACTACTGTTTTAGTGCCAAAATTCATCGCGCCGGTCACCCATTCGTTTCAAACGTGTCGAAATCTAAAATTTTTGAAGGTATTTTCGTCCTTTTTAACTCAATATCCCAAATTTGAGCATGAATAAAGAGATTTAAGCCATAAGATCGATCAGAATTCATAATTTTCCTCCTCAAATTAAGGTAAAATGATGAGAAAAACTGCGAATTTTGATCGATTTAGGACTTAAATCCATTTATTCATACTCAAATTAAGATATCAAGTTGAAAATGATGAAAATATGCTTAACAATTTTAGATTTTTGCACATTTTAAACGAATGAGTGACCGACGCGATGAATTTTGGCACTAAAACAATAGTCGTGGATGAAAATTGGTACTAAAACAATAGTCGTGTACCAAAATTGGTAGAAATGAAACATGTGGACCAAAATTGTCATTTTGCTAATAGTTGTGGGACCAAAACTGGTATTTGCTCTTGCAGAAATAATTAAACAAATATGTTCTTTCCAATTCAATGGTAAATACACAGAAAATTATTTTGACGGAATCCCCATATATAGAAAAGGACAAAAAGGTTCAAAATTTGACAGATTTTAAATTATATCCCCATTCCCAGTCCACTATCCCCCCTTTTACGCTTTCATTCATTCATGTTATGAATCGAAACAATAATAATATGAAGATCGATCAGACCACCGATGATCAACTAAGACGATGACGACGACGACGATGATGCGTTATGGCTCCGACAAAANTGTCATGACAAGTAAGAATAATAATGATGAAGAGATCATATTGCAGTCTCAATTCCATCAATAATTTTTTGGGGACCAAAAACAAATCGCCCTCTCAAATAAAGATCTGCCTAGGGGCCCCTATATCTCTAGCACGTTCGAGTCAGGAGTGTCAAAAATCCAAATGTACTCACAAATGGTACTCTTTAAATTATTTTTTCTTTTTAGCGTAACATAATATATCTTCTTGTACCAAATATAATCGTATATATTTAGATTGTATCAAACTGAGTGCAATTAGGCATACCGTATGATGTACCTGATACAAATTAAACTATACATATGTCGTTCAATACTTTAGAAATTAAATTCTCGAGAATAATATTCAATTTAAATATATTATATTGACTACAGTACATTTAGAATCCACAAGCAAAGTTTATAGGAGATTGGACCCATTACTTGATTAAAATTAGAAATGTTAAAATTGGCTCAAATATCATGTGTACGGGTCGATTTTGACCGACGAAACGCAACACATGAACATACCAAATTGAAGGACATATATATGATGTTCAACAATCAAAGAGTAAATTATAAAAGTTTAGAGTTGTAGAGCTCTTGTTTTTTTACAGATTTAGAAATTTTCTAAACACGATGAGATTGGTGTTTTATAATTTTAATTTAATTTGTATATGTATAGACTATAGATGGCTTTCTTATTCTTTTATTTATGGTATTTACATGAATTAAATCATTTAATTTGCTCTATTAATGGTACGTACAACTATTCCTTGGGTGGCTTAATTTGTATTATACAAGATGTAACTACTAGAGATAAGCTAAGGTATTTTCTTTGCAAGGCATGCAGGTACTACAATAAACAATAAGCTAGGTGATTCTTTAATTTTTTTTTTTTAGTACTATTGACTCTATTACAATATAGTATCTGTTCATACATAATTTCCCCAAACAATATCGATTCACCCTATTTCGCCATTTTTGTTTTTGTGACATTAAGCTAGACCAGTTAATGTGAGATAAATCGTATTGATATTTCCCTCTTAACCAATTTTCCATTGACTCGTTATAGACCGCTGAAGTTTCTTATGTATTACTTCAGACTGAAATATTCCTTGTGTTCGAAAGGAGTCTTTCATTTCAGTTTTAAGGAAGAAAGATGTTCTATGAAGTTGAAGAACATATCTTAATTTAGACAAGTTAACAACCCCGGTTTGCGATATTTTGTAAAATACATATGCTTGTGACAAGTTGGATAAATCACAAAAAAATTCTGAATTTTTCTTACAACTATTATAAGTTTTTATATTTGAAATAAAGTGAATTGTATTTTTAGTTTTTTTATTAATTATTTATTTATTTGTTTCATTCTTAGAAATATATTTTTCAATCAAATTTTTTGTCGATTCAACAAAGAGTTGTGTGAAGCACAAAGAGTCAATGGTCCCACACTGAAGTTTGAACCTGAAACATCTCATTTGAGAAGTCATAGCTATGGCGCTCAACCACTCTTTACTTTTAGATTAAAATATTTTCAACTCATCATCAAGTAATGTTATGATGGCATTGGCATGTTAATGCATGAAAGTTTCCCCTTTTAGGTGAATGGTGGTAGTTAGTAGTTAGTAGTCATAAAGTGGCATAGCCTTTTGAGTTGATAATAATGATAATGGCTTGTAATAAGTTGGAAGGGTGGAAGTCAAGTGCCTCCCTTTTTCCATGTTTTTTTGCTTAGCTTGATGGCTTTTGCATGACATTGTCATATCACAAAGATTGTTTTCTTAGAAAGAACTTGCTAAGCAACCTACCATTGTCACCCACAAATAAGCATTTCTTAACGTAGTAAATTAAAATATCACATCACAAACATATAATAATTGTCACATAAGAAAATAGTTATTTATATATGAGTGGTATAAATGTTGGATCTAGACTTCGAAAGATACCTTTATTAGCACTTCCCGATCTCCTCAAAAAATTCCTACCTCACTTTATCAAGCTCTTGTACATTAAGGATTATAATATAATTTATTATATTTTCCTCACAATCTTATATCAACGCAAAACTAAATATTATTCCACTAGAAAATTAAAATTATCAACTAGTTAAATGCATTTTGTAGAGAAGACAACCAATTCATATTGGAATACAAGCCGGAGAAGACAACCAATTCAAGATCGGTAAATGGAATTCCGGCAGCTGACTTGAGGCCGAATGGTCAATTTTTTTGGACTGGTTTCTCCTGCATGTTTTGTGTTTCAGGTAGCCGGAGTTTTAAAGATCCAACGGAAAAGGTAGAAGACATCTGACCGGCCCCTTTTCCTTTGTTTGTTGTTGGTAGCTGACATGTGGGAGACATGTCTCCTCAAAAGATGGGGTGTGACTAAGCTTTCTTGGAAGTATTCACAAAAATCAGCCAGGATTAAGAATTTTGAATTTTGAATTCATCATTCTTAAATGGAAGTGCACGTGGCTTGCCTTGCACCGATTTGATCTTCACGTGTAAACAAGATAGGCTTGCTTTTGGAGTTATATCAGATTTTTGCTTTGGGCTAGCTCTCATGGACGAGAACCTTTGGGCCTTGATCTGAAGATGTTCGGGCTTCTTTAAATGGTGGACCAATTTTTCTCACATGGGCCTGGAATTGATCCAGCTAGCCTTTTATGTATTTCAGATTTCACAGCCCTTTGGGCTTGTTTTGTGTTCATGTTTTGGGCCTCGGCCTAGTGTTGTATTTAGGGGTATGCCCCGTGTTTTATGTATTGTTGCTTTCCGTTTTTAGCGTTGACTTTAATAACATTTACCTTTAAAGTTGAATACAAGCAACATTTGATAATGCTCCACTGGTATCATTTCATAGTGGAAATAAATTAGTTGTTTGAATTCAAATTCAAGCCAAGCTTCATATATATATTCATATCCCCACTTTGAACCAATTCAAATATTAAAATTAAACTTCTTTTAAATTCATAATAAATAAATATTAATTTAAATATTCTTTATGCTTTGAGATTCAATAAATAATAAAAAAATAATGATGAACCCACACGGTGGTATGCTCCCTCTTAGAAAGTTCCTAAGAAACGATGGAAGTGGATCTTGTGTTCTTCTACCTCATCACAACAGCTATCCATTCCTTTTTTTTTAATTACACTCAACATTTCTCCATATAATTTATTTATTTATTTATTTATGACATGCAGATGTTAACAACTCATCAATGAATTAATCCCAAAATAGAAAATAATTAAAAAATTATAATACCGTAATTTAAAAATGAAAAAAACCAGTTTGGGTAACTTCGATTGCAAAACCCAAGCAACGCTCCAGCTTTGGAAAATTAAAAATAGCTGATCCCCGAAAGACATGCCATTTCAATTTTGTACTTCTTAATTTCATTATTTTATGTTTTCAAAAAAAAAATCATTATTTTATTTTATTTATTTATTTATTTTGTTTAAATTTGTTTATCAAGTCTTAAGAAAATTTTAAAAAATAAACAAAAAAATTTATTTATTTTTAAAAAAAAATAAGACTTGATAATTATAAACTACGTAGTATTTAATACTTTAATTGTTAATACTAAAATATTAAATATTAACTTAAAAACATCTAGGGTTTGAACGATTTAGAGTTATTTCGCTCAAAACGACAACGTTTTGAATGAAATAACCAATTTAAGGNTTGTGTGGACCAATAATAGTCTGACCAACTTGGCTGGAATGACCCCAAATAGTTCAAGTTTTGTTTTAGGATATCTGTGAACTATGTTTCAATTTTGATGTGTTCTGAATTGTCTGTGATGTTTAAGGTGAACTACATTCTTGGGGACAACCCGAGGGCGACAAGTTACATGGTGGGATATGGGAACAACTACCCCAAGCAAATTCACCATAGAGCCTCCTCCATTGTCTCCATCAAGGTTGATCCTACCTTTGTTACCTGCCGAGGAGGCTATGCCACGTGGTATGGCAGGAAGGCGAGCGATCCAAATCTGCTCGTTGGCGCTCTCGTTGGAGGGCCTGATGCCTACGACAACTTTGCCGATCAAAGAGACAACTATGAGCAGACAGAGCCTGCTACTTACAACAATGCTCCATTCATTGGTGTCTTGGCTAGACTACATGCTGGTCATAGTGGATATAACCAGCTCCTTGCAGGTTTGTTTTCTCGCCAAAACCATTGTTGTTGTTAAAGAGTCAATAAAAACCGGTTTTAGCTGTAACAAGACTTGCTTTCTCGTGTAGCTCCCGTTCCCCATCCTCAACCTAAGCCAGCTCCAGAAGCGAAACCAAGTCCAATTTCACCACCGGTAGTAACTCCTGCACCAGGTATTGTTTCTAGTGGTTCTTGAGCTTATAAAAGGGGCTGTTTAGGATGTAGTTATGGAGAAAACTTGTGTGTTTTGCAGTTTCCTCGGCTGCTGAGATTGGGGTTGCACAGAGGGTGACAAAGTCATGGGTTTCTAAAGGCAAAACATACCACAGATACTCAGCAATTGTGACCAACAAGTCTGCCAAGAGCCTCAAGGATTTGAAGCTCTCAATATCCAAACTCTATGGTCCTCTCTGGGGTCTTTCCAAGTATGGCAACTCCTACGCCTTACCAAAATGGCAGAAATCTCTGGCTGCTGGGAAGAGCCTCGAATTCGTGTACATCCATGCTGCTTCTCCTGCTCAAGTCTCGGTATCAGCCTACAATCTGGTCTAAAAGATAAAGAAGAAAAGAAACGAAACGAAACGCTCAGCACGCTTCTATCTCTGATTTTAGTGTAAGAAACTGTGCAGGTGTACATTGGTGCAGCCCAGGTTGTGTGTGTGTGTGTGTGTTTTTACATGCTGTAATTCTCTGGTTTTCTGGGTGGTTCGCGATCTTAGCGAGGGGGTTTAGGTGAAGCTAGTGTTNTTATAATAAATAAAAATTCTTTTATGTTTAATTTGACTCTCACCTTCCGAGCCTCAACTTTTTTTTTTTTTTTGCCTTTTCTCTTTTGTTATTTTCCCCACTTTTCTAACACTAACAAGTTCAATCGCTTCTACTCTTTTCTTTTTCTTAGCATGAATTGCTTTCTATATAACTTTTCCCTAAGTCTCATGTGTTTGCACCATTTCTATCCATCATACCACGTTGGTTATGATGTCGAATAAGTATAATTTTAGAAACATGTTAATTTTGATTTAATTGCATAATTTTAGAATGTTTAAGGACCTAATTGTAATGCGATGTCACAATCGTTACCATTTCAAATAGGTAATCACAGGATTGAACCTCGGTGGTAGGGCATTAATTTCTGTATAGAAGATACTATTTTGTAAACCAATTAAACAAGTTAGGGTGTAATAGTTAACTGTTAAGAAGTAGAAAAATAATAAGATTTCTAATAAAATTGCGCTTGTAGCTAATTAAGCTAAGCTAGCATGTCGCTGTTACGTTGTACGTGAAATTAAAGAAAGCAAATACTCATCACATGCTAATAAAAGGGAATTGTAGCCTTCACAGTACAAATGATTGATGCAACTACTGAGAAGCTAAGCACGTACGAAGTGTATAATACAGTGTGGAAAGTTAAAAAGCAACTTAATTGCATTTTATTTTATTTTATTTTTGTGTTAGTGTTGACTGTTTGAGGGTGACTTCACAAATTTGTTGCATGCCTTTCAGCCCAAAATATGTGTTGGATGGAGGACAGCAAAACACAACTAACTTCTACGTACGGACTATTTTTTTTATTTTTATTTTTGAAACCAACGTACGGAGTATTTATTTACTGAAATATCACTGCATTTTATTTTAATAAGCATAGGTCTCCATCTATCTGTTTATTTTTATTTATTTATTTTTTTTAAAATATCTATCTCTTTATTATTCATTGAAATTTCACCGCCATTTTCCTCCCACTCATTGGTAAGTACACCCACGTTACCACCCATGTGCATTTTATTAAGAGTAAGTCTCCTGTGAGACCGTCTTACATATTCTCATATGTGAAATGAGTCAGACTACGATGGAAATGTAATACTTATACGGGAGGGAATATGTAATACTAATCATGAACAAATTGTTTGTTACTTATAAGAAAAAGAGTTAATTTTACTTTTGGTTATAGATTTATAGGTGTCGCTCTACTTTTAGCCATTCTTTTTTCAAAGCATCCCCTTTGGTCCTAACATTATTGTGGCTTGACTATTTTTTATCCTCCGACTATAAAATCATTTAAATGACATTAAATATATATATATATGGACGTTTTGGTATATTTAGTTCTAAGTGTTTGTGCTCAGATGACATGTACTGACTCTTCTATATGGGAGGTGGAGATCGAGCCTTAGTGGAGCGATTTTGACCCTTTGTGCTTTAACAGGTTGAGAAGGAATAGATGAACAGATACTACAATGTAATACAATTAGGATTACTAAAAAAAAGTATTAAGTCTGCCCTCTGAAATTCTTTTAGGCCCATTTTTCAGATAAGGGAACTTTATAGCACCATTACTTGTGAGCTTCAGAATATATATGCAGTGGTTTCCTGTTTTCAGTAATGTTTGTCTCTCCTCTCCTGCTAGTAGTGGTGTATTATGTTTGCTTTTGTGAAATAGTTGTGCTATATGGCATGCATGCAGCATGTACAGTTCTATTATTAATATTTCGACTTTGTAAATTGTTTGTGTGATATGATGTGTGTTTCAGACTTTCAGCCCAAGTTAATGAAAGCTTTTGTGGATTGAGACCCATTTCATATTTCACAATATTACAAGGTCAAAGATGAAAACCTCTGGCATATCCTCTGACATAAGTTCAAAATTTTTTTTTTTTTTTGAAAGCTATTTCAAAAAATTTGTGTTCAGATCAAAATTTGTTTGGAAACATTTTCATGTTATTTCTTAGGAAACCAAAAAGTTTTCATAAGTATTTCTAGCTAGTTTCAAAAACTTGTTTCAAGTTCCTTTTTTTTAGTATGAGTCAAAATTTTAAAATATAAAGAAATAAAATTAAAATATATTACATCTTATTTTGCATTTTCATCCCGACATCGACTCCTCCTAATTCCCTCTCTTTTGTATTCGATCTTCGTCTTCTTTTGACTCATAAGACAAATCCAAGTAGTAGTAACGTAACAATTACACATGCTGTCATACCGACAATCAACGTTGACATTTATTAGTTTTTCAACTTTTATAAAGATGAATTTGAGTTGGACTCAATTTTTTTTTTATTATTAATAAAGATGCCAATGAAAACATAAACAATTAGAACGTTTAAGTTTCATAATATTTAAGATTTTAGACATTATGTTATTGTTTCAAATAGAACTTGCAGTATTTAACTATTTATTATAGATTTAGAGAATGTAGAATTACATTTCTTTATTAGTGTAATAATTTTAATCATGAAACTAGTTGATAATTAATATTTATACATATATAAGATAAGAAAAATAATTATCAAAAAAAAAAAAAGATAAGAAGAATATTTACAAATAGAGTTAATAACCGAAATGGTCCCTTGACTATAGTGAAATTACTGATTTGGTCATCGACTATAATTTTTGCCTAATTAAGTCCTCAACTATGAAAATCCTACCCAATTTAGTCATCCGTTAAAATGTCATCCATAAGCTGTTAAATTTGAGGGCAGAAAAGTAATTTCACGTCTCTCTTATCTTCTTCCCCATCTTCCGGTCTTCCCTCTCATCGCTGACAAGGAGCTCACTGCAGTCTAGAAGGGTTCCTCTTGCTGGAGTTTTGAACCTTCGAAAACAATGGCACGCCATATGGAATTTGAGCACTACCAAATGCAAATATCATTGCTATTTCAAAAAATGGATTTAAAGGTTCCATTACCTCTGATATTGGAAGAGTAAAGGCACTGGGTAACAAATTGTTAGGCGATTTGCTGTTGGAAATGTCAGGGGCTTCCACATTACTGTCAATTGATTTGATTAGCAACAAGTTTTTTGGTGAAATCCCAGTAACAATTGGAGAACTGAATTTAAACACCTCGGACAATCTTCATTTATAGAACAATAATTTCATTGGATCAATTCCACATCTCGAAAACCTTAACCTGAAGGGATAGCTCGGAATTTCAGACCTCAACTGCGAATCATAAAATTTCTCCATAGACTTCGCTGCATCC
>CM008341.1:7690644-7708939 GCA_002525835.2 Ipomoea batatas | reverse complement strand
TTATCGATTAGATTCAAAAAATCTTACACTGTGTGAGCGATTGAGCGCTAACAAAATTTATGAAATTAATTTATATTAATTGATTAGTTGAATTATACTCGGGACAAACACGATTCAATTGTAATCTCATGGAAAATGCAGGTCCATTTTGGGGACTTGGCCAATGAGAATTGGTCATTGTGGTGGGTCTCTAAGGCAGAAACCATATTATGTCTTTTGAAAACAGGTCCAGCGAGGAAAATGGCTCCTGAGATCGATCTGATTGCAACTTCTCATTACTTTAAATCTTTCTTTTGCTCAGCAAATTAAAGTGCTCTACTATTATGCTTTTACTTTATATTAAGCCTTTACTACCTTTTTAAAAAAATGATTCAGGCTACTTGTGTCTGGCGTATAATTTACTTCCTATATAAATAATAAACGTACAATGTAATTAATATATTAAAATTTTTAAAACAAACAGGACACATTTTTTCAATTTGATATCGTAGTTAAATTCATGCAAAAATATAAGTTATTATAAAGTAATCGGTTAACACGGACTTTTTAATGGATTATTGATCTAAAAAATTTTCAGTAATTTTTTGATCTAGTCAATTGGATGTTTGAATGTTTCTAAATTTTCAACTGAAGACTGTAGCTGTCAACTATGAATCCGTCTGGTCAATACATTCCAGTTAAGTTAATTATAAACAGAATGACAATTATATTATATTGCCAAGAATGTTTCAATTATATAAAAAAACAAAAATTTGATGCCCAAAGTCACAGAAGCCACGCCAAGTCAATACTTGTTACAATTTTTTATTTTAGTTAAACCCTCCAAAACTGTTTCCATAACATAAATTAACTGAAAAATGGTCCACTTCATTGAAAAGAACAGTTAGGTGGTCGAATGCCTTCTAATACTTACAAACATTTAATTTGATTTTTTTGGTCATCTACTCTTTTTTTAAACATTGTTTAGTCATCATTGTGTACCTTTTTAAACTAACCCATCTGCCTTTTCTGGGTGAAGAAGAAACCCTAGTCAAAGTACAGTACACTGTACACTAGATTAACTCTACAATCTACATATGTGTAATATAGCTCATAAATCACAAACTCCACAACCACTATCTTTACCCTTGTGTAATATTCACAATAGACAAAAAATTGGTATTAAAAAAAATCTAAATAACAAATTCGACTGAGAAGATAGAGATAATATATAATCAAGTATACCCTTTGATTGCATAAGAAATTGTCATATGGTGTAATCAAGTATACCTTGTAGTCCAGTGGCATCAAACCCTTCCCTTTATACGGGAGGTGGTGGGTTCGAGCCTTGACTCTTGTGCTTCAATAGGTTGAGAAGCATTGTAATAGAGTTAGTAGTTTTCAAAATATATATATGTTAATTTGATCTTGCACCTTGTAGGACCAGTAAGTATACTAGACTCTAATTTATCCTGTTTCTAATTAACATTGTCCCTGGATCATTAATTGACATCAATACATACATAGGAAAATGCATTTTGAAATGGGTGTCAACACCCGGATTTTCAGGGAAATAATACTTTTTATCCCTACTTATTGAGCATAGTGGACTCAATTCGATATTCATAAATTCATCCAAATTTTGATCCTTCGTTGGAATAATTTTATTTTATTTTAATTTTCGGCCCTATTGAAACATAATCGTTAGAGACTATTAATTTCTTTTTCAAAATTTAATTTCTCAAGACAAATTAAATTCACCTAAGTTTATCTTTCCTTCTTATATTTCCCTCACAAATCTCCAGTAGATGAGTTACCAAGACCAAACACCTAATTTTTCCCTAAATTTATAATTTTGACCCAAATAACTTGAATGTGTAATTTTCCCTCAATGTATCGAGAAGGAAAACATGACGAAATGAGAAAACTAAGATAAATTTACAAGTTTAGTCCTAAAAAAATTAGGTTTAGAGACCATAAAAATAGTGTAACATAACTAATCGTTATGTTTCAATGAAAGGAAAAAATACATGTTAATTAATAATTGAAGACTAGCTAAGCAGACATATAGTGACTCTCTATATAGACTCATACTTAATATGATGGGTTCCTTATAAGCACCAAACATGAATACACTCACATGATAAGCGATTAAATAATCGTGAGTTATGATTTCCTCTCTCGTACTTCCTCGACATCAGACAACAACTCCACATATATACACATAATATTTTAATTTGTGTCTGGTCAAATCTAACACACATCCACATATATACATATTTAATGTATGTTGTTTTTTTTTTTTTTTTGGTGATGCATATATACATTTATATATAACACACATCCACACATCCATATATACATTTAATGTATGTTGTTGATTCCTCGTTGGGTAAGCTGAAATGGATTATATGTTTTTTCCTCTACTCACCCTTCAACACTCCGACGATCAATCCTTCAACTCTTCCTCAACTTCCCAACAACAACAATGCTTATTCACTCCTGTAGTTTTCATGGATAATAATGAAGACGACTTTTCTTCTTCCTCTTATAATAATACCCACTTCTCTGATTACTCTCACCATCAAACTCCCATCGATCATAATTTCTCCTTCTCCCCGGGTTTTGATTCCGGGTCGGCTTTTTCCGGCGACGATATTCTGCTCCACGCCGCCAGAGCCGTGGCCGACAAGAACGCCCCGCGCGTGCGGCAGTTAATATGGGTGCTCAACGAGATCAGCTCTCCGTACGGCGACACCGATCAGAAGCTGGCGTATTACTTTCTCCAGGCGCTGTTTAGCCGCGTAACGGATTCCGGCGAGCGGAATTGCCGGAAGTCGGCGTCGGCGTCGGAGAGGAATTGCTCGTTCGAGTCGACGAGGAAGACGGCGCTGAAGTTCCAGGAGGTGAGCCCGTGGACCACTTTTGGCCACGTTGCGTGTAACGGAGCGATCATGGACGCCATTGACGGCGAATCCAAGATTCATATAGTTGATATCAGCAATACTTTTTGCACGCAGTGGCCTACTTTTCTTGAATCGCTCGCTACCCGAACTGACGACCCGCCTCGTCTACGGCTCACCACGGTGGTGGTCCGGAAACTGGGCGGCGGCGGTGGGCCGCCTGCGGCGGTTCAGACGGTGATGGAAGAGATTGGGAGTAGGATGGAGAAGTTTGCTAGACTTATGGGTGTGCCCTTTAAGTTCAACGTTGTATATCATACAGGTGAGAGGAATATATAGCTTGTTTTGGGAAGGAGATAATATAATGGTTTAATTTTATCCAATTTAATAATTAATTATAGTAATTTTTTTAATTTAGCGATTAATTTTAATAACCAACGCAGGGGAAGTCTGTAAAATACTAATTAGGTAAAATCATTAAAGTTTAGACTTGTCAAGACCGTGTGATCGAACTGATCGAACTGATGTGGGAAGTATAGTTGTGACTTTCTCATCTGAAAATATGTATGAACAGATTCTATATTGTATCAGAGTCAATAGTACTAAAAAAATTATTTTTTGTGCAGGTGATCTATCTGAATTCGATATTCTTGGATTGGATGTGGAAGAAGATGAAGCATTGGCAATAAACTGCGTGGGGGCGTTACATTCCGTCGCCAACAGCCGGCGGGGCCAAATGATCTCGACTTTCCGGCGATTACAGCCGAGGGTTTTGACGGTGGTGGAGGAGGAGGCTAATCTTGACGTGGGCGTTGATGGGTCCGACTTCATCACCGGTTTTCAAGAATGTTTGAGGTGGTTTAGGGTTTATTTCGAGTGTTTGGAGGAAAGTTTCCCGAAAACGAGCAACGAGCGTTTGATGTTGGAGCGGCAGGCCGGACGGGCGATAGTGGACCTAGTGGCGTGCCCGCCGTCGGAGTCGGTGGAGCGACGCGAGACGGCGGCGCGTTGGTCACACCGCCTCCATGCAGGCGGGTTCAGCCCCGCTTCATACGGTGATGAAGTGTGCGATGACGTACGCGCCCTTTTGAGGAGGTACAGAGAAGGATGGTCAATGGGACAGTGCTCCGGGGAATCTTCTGCCGGAATATTCTTGTCCTGGAAGGATCAGCCGGTGGTGTGGGCTAGTGTGTGGAAGCCGGCATTGAGCGACGGCGATGGCCGGTGATCATCAGCCTAACGTCACCATCCAAAATGGATCGGTTTTGTGGGGTTTTTACACCAAATTGGAGTTAATTTGTGGATCAAGAAGCTTTGTATGTGTGTACGTGAATTTAGTAGGTTCATATCTTCAAGTGTTTGTTAAGAATGGTGATTGATTTGTTGGGATTCACATAATCACATGTGGATTTAAGGCATTATTATTTTAAGTTTGCTTCAAATATTTTTATGGAGTTGGTAATACATACAGGGTATTTGGTAAGCAATTTATTACTTAAATTTGGTCAAAGTACCTACAATATCATTATACTATAGTGTTTTGTTCAATTTGGTCTTTTTACTTTAATTCTGTTTAATTTAGCCATGTACTTTAAAAAGTGGTATAGTTAAGGACAATAGTCTATGTGGCACTGACGACATCCTTACCACATCATCATACTTACATGACAACTCATACATTATTTTATAAATATTTTAAATTAATTATTTGTCCAACAATCTACTCTCTTTGCGAGGACATCTGCAACACAATTTTGTTGTATAAACACATGTCTAACGTTGACATCCCAGTACTTGCATTTTCTTTTTAAATTTTAATTTATCCATTTTCCTTAATAGTACGTGCGTGGTTGGTTATTGTGTTACACTATTTATGTTAATTCTATTTGTATTTCAAATTTACATTTTTAATATTAATTTTTTTTATTTATTTCAAGGTGGTAGTATTTATTTTAAGAAAGTGGATAATATTTGTGACAATTGAAAAAGGAAAGTAATAAAATAGGTAAAATGAGGCAAAAAAAAAAGTAATATGTATTAAATATATGTAAACATTATACTAGAATAATAAAATAAATAAATTTAATTTAATTTACATTTTAATTAATAGGGATTAGTTAGTTATTTTATTTTTAAAAATATTAAACTTATGAGAATGGTTTACATTTGCGGGAATTTATTGACATACAATCCCAACATAAACCGTAAGGTAAGTACAAAACTATAACAAAAGAATCGAAACAACAAATGTTTTTGGTTACTTGGAGTGACCCTAATAAAACAGTGTATTCAAATAAGCAGAATGTTGACCCTCCTTATTGTGCATGTATGTTGTATTTATAGACTTATTATAGTATGGGTGTCAACCTGGGTAGCCCGCGGGCAGCCCTAAACCGCCCTGCAGTGGGATAGCTTAGCGTCTAAAAATTGTGACCAGCGAAAATGTGAGTTTCGCGGGCCAACTCGCAAACTGACAACAATAATATTATATATATACCATTAAATAAATTAAAAACTTTAAAATTTTTTAATGTCTAAACACAAAGATTTTTTAAAAGCCCAACAAAATCTAATATTGTTTTGCTTAAATTATTAGAATATAAAATAATAATTTTTTAAAAAAAATTTGAGTTGTCCCACAGGCTAGCTAGCCCGCGGCCCCTGTGAACTTGCATGTGGCGGGTTAGGGTTGAAGATTTCTAGTCCCAGACCGTGTCGTAAATGCTCACAAAATTTATAACCCACAGTGGGACAGGTCTAATGGAGTGGGCCAGCTCGCATTGAACCCCCTAATTTATAAACTCATATAAGATGGTGTCTAGCCATTACAAGAGAGCTAATAGATTAATCGTGCTTGTCCCAATATGATTTTTCATGTAATTAAAACTGACAACGAGAATATAAGGCAATTGTAATTGATTTCATGTGCCTCAAGGTTATCAACTAGAGTCGGTTAGGTGTTTCAAGTGAGGATGTGTCAAATACACCAACATTTTTAAAGAGTACTGCACAACTCTTAATACATTTCATTATGCTTGACCCGGAGCTTCAAGCCAATGGCCTATTATCAAGTGACACATGTTGGTAATGTTAACTTCAACAACATTATTACTAGATAAAAGTATAAATATTTTATTTTAATTTTCAATTTTTTAAATTTAATAACTGAAATTTACAACAATATAATAATTAAATTATACCCCATAAAATAGTTTGAATTCAAAATTTAAAATAATTTTAATATTTTGTTCACATCACGTCTATCTTATATTAATTATCTAAATAAGTTCGAATATTGATTTAACTTTTATTCGTAGACTTTAGAGCAGACTTGTTCCCATTGGCTATTACGCACTTCTCTTTATTCTCACGTGAAGACCTTTGATTATTATTTTTCTTTATGAGCAGTGCACCATTGGCAAACACAAAAACAAAGAGCAAAGGTGCATCACAACGTTTGAATGATTTTGCCAGTAAAAATATACAATTCTTTTTTATATATATATACCGAAAAAATTGTTCAATTAGACCACCGAATCAGAGATTAAAATCCAATTGAGCTATTGAATAAAAAAAAGTTCAATTATACCACTCAACATTCAAAAGTCATCCAATTTTCTATATAACCGGTTGTTTCAGTTCATGCAGGTCAAATAAGAGTTGTTGACATGTAATGTGAAAATACTTTCTTTATTTTATTGATTTTTGGCGTTATAAAATCTCATGAACTGCTCAAAATGAAGCATGCATGAACTTGGAACAATAAGATATATGAAAAAAAAAAATTAGACGACTTTTGAATGTTGAGTAGTTTAATTGAACTCTTTTTTTTAATTCATTGGTTCAATCGGACTTTGAATGAAGCTTTACAAAAATAATTATGATATTCAATTACATTATGTGCTTAATTGAAGGGGTTAATTTAAGCATATATTGTCTAACCAAAAACAAAAAAAAAACACACAAAATAGTAAGGAGGACAAAATCAACGGTAGAGATATGCCTGCCACCAAAATCCATCCCGTTCCCGACTTCCCGGTTACTACTAGGATTCGTGGTCACCAAAAAATAAAATGATAATAATAACAATAAAAACGAATTTCTCTTTGGAGCTGTCTTCCTCCTCGGTTTCCAGATTCAGAGTTCCGCCTTCCCCATTCTCTGCAATACTCTCCATCTCTGGTGATCTCATCGGCCTGAAAGAAAATGACTACCGGACCCGGTCTCTTCTCCGGTATTGGCAAGAAGGCCAAAGGTAAATCTATTTCAGATCCTCCTTTCTTCTAATCCATCTTCGTATCTATCTCTGTGTGTGTGTGTAAATCCTTCGATTACGAAACATGACGTCGTTTCTCGTGCATAATACGCATAGATCTGCTGACGAAGGACTATATCTCGGATCAGAAGATATCTGTGTCGACCTACAGTGACTGCGGAGTGGTACGAATTCCTTGACTTCTCTTCATTCAATTTGAATAGACTGCTTTCTGGTGAATGGTGATTGTTTTGTTTCCTTTGCTGATATAGGTTAATTAGGCACTTAGGCTTTCATTAGAATTTAAGTACTCGTCTTAGCTAGATTTAGCTCTGTACGGCTCATTTCCAAATTTTAGGCTTGATACATAATTACTACCCTCTGCATCGACTTGTTCGTTGTTATTGGATTTGAATTTATTGTTACGGTGTATTAATCAGTCTATGCTATGAAAGTATCCCTGTTGACTTAAGCAATGAAGGTGGAGTAAAATAAGTATAATATGTAAGAAACGTTAAATTACGTGGCTTTGGTTATATTTACAGTTTACTACTTCTTGATATTGATTTTCAAACTTGAGTAGAATTCTTTTTAAGCTGTATAAAGTACTCCAGGTTTTCTTAATTTGGAACTCACAAGTCGTTTTCTGCTTTGTTACATTATTATATGGTCCAATCTATGTTTCCACATGTTTGTCTGTTCGTCCATTGAACATTAGGACTTGGCATATGGTTGATTCACTGTATTTTTTGTGTTGGTGATGATATCCATTATCCCAAAGACCCAAACTAATCAGGTAAAGGTCCTTATGGTCTGGAAGGACACCGTTTTATATCCTGTTGGAAACACCACCTTTAGAATCCACATTGCTTCACAGTGACAAGGTGAGGTTATGTAATTGTGATAACCTAGAGTCCAACATCTGTTGGGCTGGCTTTTGGGGGTTCATTATAAATATTGAGCATTGCTCCTTTGAGTTAGGTTGGCTATGACAACCCTGAGTCTCACATCAGTCAGGCAGCACTCAATGGTTCAATATGAAAATTGAATCCAAGGTCTTTGTGAAACATCGGCTCCCAGTTTTGGGAGGTATGGTGCAGTAATGCACCAGTCATGATGTCACATTTTTGTTGCAATCTTTCTTCTTCTTCAGGCTCATTCATATATTCTAGACCTTGCTAAACAACAAGCATGTAATTTTCTAATGCATGCATTGAAACATTAGTTCTATAAAATAGCAAGTGGATGAATTGGAAAAAAAGTTTTTTGTGAACTTTTTAACTAATAAAATCTGGTAAGGATTTTGTGGTGGAGACTTGGTGATTTGAAAGGTTGGAACCCATCAATGCAACAACAAATATGGATGACTTGAAGATAGGAGAGACATTTATAGAACTAAACTTGTCTGGCCATAGTTAAGCCTGATATATCTGTACATGCTTACATTACATGCCTTTAGTAACTAACCTTAATATGGAACCTTTGTATTTTTTTATTTTTTATTTTAAAACAAACCCATGCATTACTTAATTGGAAATGTCCGACAAGATTACATCAGAAATAGGAGGGGCTGAACCTTCCCACTCCCTACAATCAGCAATGAACACGGCTTCCCTAGCTACATCTGTTACTTTGTAATTTTTAAATTGCATAATTGCTTACATTTCATAAAGTAATAAAATGACCAGGTAGACACTTTATATTCATGTCTAGTTACTTCGAAGGTTGCCATTGATTTTAGGAGGCTAAGCTAATAAGTAAAGAGTCAATATGAAATGGTATTGTTTTTTCATTTGATAACCATTAGATTTTGTCACTATTTGTACACTTCATAATTCATATTTCTACTGTGTGGTGTAGACCATAACACCAACTGCAGTTAAGAAAGGAGCTCTTTCAACTGGAGATGTAGCAGTGCAATACAAATATAAGACCACTACGGTTGATGTCAAAGTTGATACAGAATCACATGTGGGGAGCTAAGACCAACTTATTCCTTTCAAAAATATCCTTATTTTCACCCCAAAAAATTGCTAACTATTTTTTGTTGCAGATCTTTACAACTCTGACTTTCACCAACATTGTCCCATCATCGAAGACCGTTGCCTCTATGAAATTTCCTGATTATAATTCTGGCAAGGTGAAAATCTCATCTGTAAAGGACAGTTTAAGTACTGGCAATTTCTAACAACACACCTTTTCTATTGTGCTGTGTTATGCAGCTGGAGTTTGAGTACCTCCACCATCATGCAACCTTCACTGCAGCTGTTGCTGCCCCCAATCAGTCGCCCATCATTGATCTTTCTCTTACCCTTGGCACTCCAACCTTTGCTATTGGTGCTGAAGCAGGTTATGAAACTGCTTCTGCTAAATTAACAAAGTATACTGCTGGTATCAGTGTAACAAGACCCGAATCTTGCGCTGCTATAATCTTGTGAGTTAATGATAGCTAATGCATCCCCATGTACATATGAGGCCAAGACTCAATTTTCTCATATTTGTTCTTTACTTCTTGCAGGGGAGACAAGGGGGACACAATAAAGGCATCATATACTCAGCATTTGGATGCATTGAAGAAGACTGCTGCAGTAGGAGAGATTGTTAGGAGGTTCTCCACCAATGAGAACACATTTACAGTTGGTGGGTCGTGCGCTATTGATCACCTGACAAATGTGAAGCTGAAGCTCAACAATCACGGCAAATTAGGTGCTCTCTTACAGCACGAGGTGATACCAAAATCAGTTTTGTCAATCTCGAGTGAGTTTGATACCAAGGCCTTGGAGAAGACTCCAAGGTTCGGTGTGTCACTTGCTCTCAAGCCTTAATTTTAATTTGTTCTTTTGACACCACAGCCTTAATTGATTAAAGCATTTTTTTCCCCTGTGATAACGTTGAAGCACACAATAAGGTTGCAAATACTTTTCAACAGATTTGGGATGACATATAGGGTTGGTTTGATTTAGTGGCCATGGTATGGTCTTTTCCAGTTCTGTTTACTTTTTCCTAATATCCTTGAGAAAACTGTCTAGCAACAATCTATTCATTGAGCTGTTCCTGGAGTGATGCAAAGTTTGTTTAATTTCTATAGTTCCTTTGAGCTCTCCTCTTTTCTTGAAACATATAAACTCCCCATTCCATATTATGTGTTGCACGTTACTGTACTGGCAGATTCAATTTCACTGCAACAGTACTGTATTGCATCCAAGTCTTATACACGTTCGTTACTAATCACTACGAAATAACCCAATGGGCAATAGTCCGTAAGATCCCCAGAAGGCCAGACTCACACGCGTTACTAGTTTAAGAAAAAATAAATGTGTTGGTGTTTAGGGAGTCGATGAATATCTTATTAAAAAAAAGACAACACAACTACGTTAACCAGTTAGCCATCATGGATTATCTATTTATTACCATTCAACCAAAATATGTATAAATTCACCTTACAAGCTGAAAACATTATATTGCCAATTATAGTCACACAAGGCTGAAAGCTTAAAAGTGATATGGAACCAAGCTATGGAACAAAGCTACTCCTATGTAAAGTCAATCCAAGTTTTTTTCAAAAAAATGGGGAAAAAATGCATTATAGATTGCCCTAAACTAGTAAAAGAATACAAGAATCCTAATACATTAAAGATATCAAGTAATAACGCCTTAAAGCTTGAAATAATCAACCAAAGAACTCACCACCTTACTGAAAACAGTTAGTAATAATAGTTCAGAATTTGAGTAAACGCTGAGAAATGAAGTCTCTGACAACATTCAACAACAGAGATGGTTGAGTTGAGATCAGAAGAAATGACTTTTACAGATACTAAAAAGAATTTAATGGAGACAATTTACTGCAAAAAAAAACACTTCAAAGGAGACAATTTACAATGAAAGGAGATTGTGCAATGGGAGAAGATCAAAGGGAAAAAATCTAATTGAGAAAAAGAGGCTTTTCAATATTGATGGAAACTAAATTCAGCCACATAAAGAATGGTTATCTAGAAAGATACTGACTAAGGTGATGATTCGAAAAAAGAAATTGAATTGTGGCAGGATAAAATGTGTAAGTATCCCTATCTAACCGAGATTATAATCCTAGATCTGATCTTGCTTTATACAGACTAATGAACCAAAAAACCACTCACAATTTACTAGCAACCAGATATACAAAAAAAATCAATTCAACAAGTGCCAACGGAAGCTCTGGAGCTTAGAACTGATATTAGCAAAGGTTCAATAATCAGTGTCCTTAAAAATATTGTAACACACAAAATGTATAGTAAAACCCAAAGAAATGAAAAACATATCAGCTACAATTCTAGAGCTTTCGAATCGACACAATCACAATTCTATTTCAAGGCAAATCAAGACCTTCACAACTAGTACCAGCAACAGAAGATATGCCTAATTGATTTGCAAGCTTAAACACAAAGACATATGGAGCACAGAAGATTATCCAACACCAAAAAAATACGGTTCAAAACTATTGTCACAATTCGATTAAACTTTAAACCAATATATAGAAAGCTGCGAACCAGTTTCAAAGTCTTGCAAAATGCAGGGAAGTCTTACCGTCTCAATAAGCAAAAATTTAACAATGTAAGATATAGCAGTGATAAAAGTGTACCAAAAACTAACTGACAATCTCAAAATTAATCAACAGTCTGCATGATGTCCTCGGCGGTGAACTTGGTTCCCTTATCCTTGTCATGAGCGGCGCGGCCCTTAGCCTTGCGATCGATAAGCGACTTGCGGTCCTTGTCGAGGCGGAGCTTGGTGATAACAACCTTGGAAGGATGGATGCCGACGTTGACAGTGGATCCGTTAACCTTCTCCCGAGTAATGCGCTCGATGTGAATCACCCACTTCTTACGGTAAACCTGAACTACCTTTCCTTCACGGCCCTTGTACGTCCCGCGAACAACTTGAACCTCGTCGTCCTTCCTCACCGGCATCGACCTCACGTTGTACTTGGAGCGCTGGTCGGCCGACAACGGCGCGCTCATAAGCACCCTGCGGACGCTAGACGGCGCCGTGAAGTGAGCCTTCCTGCTCTTGCGGCGGGAGGAGGAAACTCTAGGGTTGTACTTCATCTTCGCTGGCGTCTCAGTTCTCTCTCTCTCACTCTGCAACCGCGCCCGTTCGAGAAGACGAAGCTAGGGTTTTCTGGTATTTATCTCCGATTTGAATGAGTCGGCCCGTCTGACAATCCTGGGCCTTTTGGGCTTGTGAGAAATTTAATTGGGCCGTATCCATAACCTGTACCCTAGGCAAATTATATTATGCAACTCGAATATTCATTAGGCAAATTATATTATGCAACTTGAATATTCATTTTTAGTAGAGTTAATACCACAAATGATCCTCTGACTATGGGGGTAGTACTCCTTTTTAGTCCTTGACTTTTAATTCAACCAAAAAACATCCCTTAACTTTTATTTTTAACTACAAATAGTCATCCGTTATAATTTCTGTTAAGTGAGTGTTGAATCTAAGGATAATATCGTCAAATCTAAGCATATGCCACCAATGAAAACAATTTATGCCCTAATACTCCAAAACTAATAAGAAATAACGAAAAGAAAAAGTCCAAATTGAATTTGCGTAGATGTTACTGAACAGATACACATAAGTATATGAATACAATCAATCTCCCACCATAACAATAACACCTATAAGAAGTGCATCCACAGCGGAAAGATTTGAATAATTTGTCTTGCATCTCACTTAGCTTGGATTTGTGATTTTCCTGGTCAACATATTCATATACTTAACTGAGAATTAGTCACAGACTCCCAGATCATCACCTTAATGATTGTGCCATGTGAATAGGGAAACGTTTGCTGTCTGAAATGCATTCTTCATTTCTTTTCTTTTTGTCCAAAAAAGGAATTGAAGAATGAACGGTATTTACCATTTTGTCTCTCCAAAGTTTTTGGGTGTTGGAAGGCGTGGAGGAGAATTGGGGAAGAATGAACTCACTGAAGGGTATGTTTTTTTTTTAACAAGAAGGGCATGTACTAAAAAAAAAAAAAAAAAAAAAAAAAAAAAAAAAAAAAAAAAACAAGAAGGGCCTATAAAGCCTCCACCTTCATTTGCCTCTTACAAATTTACAGCATCCCAAATTACATTTAATACTTTTAGATTTGACGATATTACTCCTATATTTAACACCCACTTAACAGAACTTATAACGGATGACTATTTGTGGTTAAAAATAAAAGTTAAGGGGTGTGTTTTGATCAAATTAAAAGTCAAGGACTAAAAGGAGTACTACAATCATAGTCAGAGGACTATTTGGGGTATTAACTATTTTTAGTATATTAAATATTTATTTTTAATGTATTAAAAATTATTTTTTGATAATATATACCTAATTATAAACGTTTAATATACTAAAAATAAATCTTATGTCAATTATATATTTTGTAAGGTGGACCATAATCAATGGTATAATCCCTTACCATGTAACATTGCAAATTATATTGTGAATGATAGTGTAAATACAATGTGATGTCCTGAATTCGTAGAATTACTTGGCAGGATTTTATTCGAGTCCTGTTACAATATGCTTGTTCGTTTAAGTATTGAACTCGGTAAACGACGTGAGGTTAGAGAGTTTCGAGTTAAAATATAATACGGCCAATGACAATGCCAAAAGACCATTCTCCTTGCATTAAATGCAACATTTATAAGAGGATGAATGGAGACAAATGCCAAGCTCCCCGCATGCTTGACACATGTCGCATATGCAGTTGGCTAGTTCGGGAGCAACACTATGATGCTCACGTGTCAGGGTATTCCTGAACAACCACTAAGTAATGCGACTGGCGCACAATCGGGATTTTGGCTACCAATTCACAAGTAGCTTTGTCCATAGTAAACTTCCCAACCTAAGAAGGTCAGGGTCCAATCCAAGGCGGAATGAGTATAATACTGAAGAAGCGTCTACTCGGGTTTCACAATTAGGTCGGGTTGGCTCATCTTTATGTTGGTCAAGCTCGAGATCCATTTCTCTCGGTGACCATGTCTAATACCAAGCAAGTACACCGTACTTGTGAGTAGGTATATTCGAGTTTATTCCTCATCAGTGAATATGGTCTAACATGCATTGATACACATTTTATGATTGTAACTCTAGTCTAGAGTATACACAACTTCAATTAATATATTTTGTACATTCAATAAATATGTTATTTAAATATACATAATAATTGAATATACATAATATGTTAACTGAAATTATATAATATAATAATAGTATGTACATAATACGAACAAGGATCTACAATACTCATCCTGGCTTGACCCACGATGTAATGATTGGTCCAACGATCCAACGGTTAAAAAAGTGCCAGCTTCCAATTGGCCAATTATTCACAAGGGGGAGGACCACAAGATACTCACCCGTGATTGGCACACGTAGCTGACCAACTCATCAGATAAGTAAGCAAAATTAGGGGTCAATTCGTAAAAAGGTGATATTTTGGGGGGCATTTCGAAATTTAAAGTGTCATCTACTCCACCGCAAAATTATTAATCATATCCTAGCAGCCTTAGCAGGCAGTAGGAGGTGAAAATTGAAAATGGCGATGAGTGATGAAATGGCGATTAGTATCTTTTTTTGTACGCACATTCACACGTACGTATGACACAACCAACCATAAACAGTGACGAACTTTCGTTAAGGAAAAGCGTCGGATTAAACTAACACAGAGAAGAGGAGAGTAGTGTCTTTTGACTTCTCTGTGTTGAGAGAAATCTCTCTCTTCTGTTCGCGCAATTTTTCGCAGATCTCTTCGCCTCTGTTCCGGCCATGGGTATTTGGGAAGCTTTTCTCAATTGGCTCCGAAGGTGAAGCCCTCTCTCTCGTTTGCCCCTATGGTATCTGTGTCTGTATAGCACAAATGTGTTTGTAAAAAAAAATTGTTCAAATTTTGAACCTTTTATGCAGAATTTTTGGTATATGTCTTGTTCCATGCTGTAGGATCTGTGCTGCGCTGTCCTGTTCTGTTTCATTTTTTGTTTAAATTAAAATATTTGGTGAAAATTTTGATTTTTTTTGAATAGTTGCAAGTGTCTTCAATGGCAAGGCTATTGGGGATGAAAGAAAATAGAAACTGCAGGCTATGTGTTTGCTTTTATGCCTGTGATAGGTCAAACTATGTTTAAAAGATGAATCTTTTGGCTAGTGTCGAACCTAATGGACTAATGGTTATATTGCATATTCATTTTCCTATCATCACATGAAATTCCCTCCTTTTTGGCATTTTATCCCTTCTGCCAGATCCTTTTTTTATTGAAATAAGAAATTATTAGGATACATGTTTCTTAATGTCTGGTTTTGATGCTTGGGTGTGCACTTAAGTTATTTTAACTAGGGAAAATCTCCCCAATTCTATTGAGGCCATTTTATAGATATACACAAACACTAGAAGTTCACTTTTGACAATTTCCATATAAGCATAAAGGGAAAAATTAGTTGGATTTTTGAAAGGCAAGGTTAGAACTTCATTCTTAAATTTCTGAGTAATTTAGCCTTGGAGAAAAGCAAGCTCCTAGATAATGGATCATTGGATGGAATGACTGATAGCAGTACTAGTGAGTCAGACATACATTCCAACTCCTGCATAGATATGACTTATCGTTTTTGCCTTATTGGAGCATAAAATAGCTAATATGAGTATGATTCTGCATACCTGTTCAGCTGTTCTTACCAAGAAACAATATATGATTTGTAAAGAATGGTTTGGGCTATCTTCTACTTATCTTTTAGCATTTGGAGGTTCAACCCTTATGTATCTCTCTGTATGCCCTAAAACTTCCACATGCCTTTGAGGTGGTCAAAATATCGCTCAACCGAAGATACTAATTGTTTGCTAATTGACCAGTCTTTTTTGCTGAGTATTTTTGTTTCTAATTTTTATTCACATTTGTTTTTCCATTTACAAGTAAATGTTTTCTTACTAAATTTTTGTACTTATTTAGGTCTTATTATTTCTAGAACTGAATGAGCTTACAAATTTCATGTTGTTTCAGCCTATTTTTCAAACAGGAGATGGAGCTTTCTCTGATAGGCTTGCAAAATGCTGGAAAAACTTCTCTTGTTAATGTTGTTGCTGTAAGTATATAATTAGAGTATAGAGAGATAACTACATTAGGCTTTTCCCTCGTTTTTCTTCTAATCTGACTGTCATATGACTATATGAGTTTTGTTGGATCGTCATCCTCACTATCAAAATAAAGAAAATAGTTAGCTTTGTTGGATCTGATGCCTTGACAAATTGGCTCTGACTTGATTTCATTTGTAGACTGGTGGATATAGTGAAGACATGATACCAACGGTGAGTTTTTTTCATATAAGCATTTAACTTCAAGCAATGCCTCACACTTCAAATTGGTCCGTGATCACTTTTGAAAATGAGACTAGATATTGTTTGATATCAGGTAGGATTTAATATGCGGAAGGTGACTAAAGGCAATGTCACTATAAAGTTGTGGGACCTTGGAGGTCAACCAAGATTCCGTAGTATGTGGGAGAGATATTGCCGTGCAGTTTCAGCAATAGTGTATGTATCTCTTCTCCAGCTCTTGTTAATTGTATGACTAATTGCTTGCCATCTTAGAAGGGAGTTAAATCACCAATAATGTGTTTGTTATTTATTTTAGTAGCCCTGTGCTAATATCTGAGCCACTGTAACAGGATAAGACTTTGAGTCATGTTCATTGATATTATTAGCATCATGTTTGATATTATCTTTTCCTTGTCTGGCCTGAAGAGTGTGGTCTTATCATACTTTTCCTTGTCTAGCATGAAGGGTTCATGTGATAACTAATAATAATAATAATAATAATAATAATTTAAGGTATCAATAGGAGGTATTGTTCTCTAATATTGGTTTAACTTTATTAATTTTTGGTGCTTTTCTGAATAATTGTGTCAAGATTCTTATGAAATCTGAGGGAAGCATCAGATCAGATTTAGTGACAGACCTGCTGATTCTTTTAACCTGATGCTTTTCTGCAGTTACGTTGTTGATGCTGCAGACCATGACAACCTCAGCATTTCAAAAAGCGAGCTCCATGACCTTCTGAGCAAACCATCATTGAGTGGAATTCCATTGCTCGTCCTGGGCAACAAAATCGACAAGTCTGGTGCCCTTTCCAAACAGGCTTTGACTGATCAGATGTGAGAGGATGCAATCAAATGTTTTGCACAATTTTTTTTTTTTTAACTTTAAATTCAGAATTCGGTTCATGTTCTATACTCGTGATTTTGCAGGGGATTGATATCAATAACAGATCGAGAGGTTTGCTGCTTCATGATATCGTGCAAGAACTCTACCAACATCGACTCAGTTATTGATTGGCTGGTAAAACACTCCAAGTCAAAGAGTTGAGGATGAATCTCCTTCCCTGTACTTCTAAGTTAACTGAAATTTGGGGTTTTCTTTCTTTTTTGGTCTTCTGCTTGTGTAGTAAATTATGGAGTACTAAATTATTTCTGTCAATTCAAAAGTGTCAACTGTTTCTGTTCATGAGCTTGTTTTTGTTCCCCTGTTCTGGAACCTGAAGCGTTTGGTAAATGGGTTTTGGAGTATAGAATCGGAACCAAACCTGCTATTATTAGTGTATGTTTTAAAAGTTTGATTGATGCGTTACAACGTAAATCATGACATGCTGTATAAAAGATAAAAAGATTTAAATTTTTGAGTGATGAGAGAGGGTGTGGGGTAAATTTTGTCTTATACTCTTAACCGGTGAAAGATAGCAAAAGATCACAATGAATACAAGTCAAAAAAAAAAAAAAAATCACTATCCCACATGGAGTCTAACGTACTGGAGTTGCTCTTGAATTAAAAATTATTTTTTCTTTAATTATCAATTAATTTTAAATTTCGTAATTTTTACTAAAAGTGTCACTATTCTTCATATTTAAGCATATCTAGTACTCGTATTTTAGACAACGAAAAAATTTTATTTTTCGTTTCTTAACTATTGTACATATATTTTCAAATTAGGTACATGACTATGTAATTTGTATCACATTTGGTCATTGACTATTAATATTATCAAATTAAGTGCATAACTTTATATTTTGTATCACATTTGGTCATTGACTATTAATATTATCAAATTAAGTGCATGACTTTATATTTTGTATCAC
>CM008341.1:7661706-7671709 GCA_002525835.2 Ipomoea batatas | reverse complement strand
TATAAAATGTGTCAACAGTAAATACAAAATTTAAAAATTATTTTTGAATCAGAATTCACACCGTAAATAGAACATTGTATAATTTGCCTTTGTACATTAGCGTCGGCTTGATATATATTCATGAAACATGGTCACATTGTCAATGCACGTGCCCACAATTAATTTTAGCGTCCTTTTCATATTATGCAACAAGTTTACTTAAAAATGACATATAACAAGCCCACAGAGAGGCTTGTCTACGTATAACAAGACCATCAAAGAAGCCTTAAGGTCCTTTAAGGATCACAACTTCTCATTTGTAAAACAGTCTGCGAATCAAATTTTCATTAGCCTAGCTAGAAAAATTGTTTCTACGTCAGATTGTATGGAATGGCTTATCATTCCATTGAACCTTGTTGTAATCGTTTCTATTGCTTATTAATGAAGATTACCTTTCAAAAAAAAAAAAAAATGACATGTAACGTGGCAATTTGGACATGAACTCCCTAGTCCAAGTAGCAATTTTTGGAGCTCATTTATCAGACAAGAGTTTTCCAGAACATTTATCATTTGACTAAATCCTTTTTTTTTTTTAAAATGAATTCAACGGAAAAGAATAAATGTGAATTTTATATTTTATTGTTTAGTTGGTAACTTGGTAAAAGATAAATTAATAGAACTAATTAATATAACAACTCAATTACTCAAATAATGGTCCCTACATAATAAGTTTTATTATATTATTAATAAAGTATATAATTATAATATTTTAATTTATGATGCATGTTATAATTTATAAATTATAATAATTTAGTTTAAAAATCACTAATACTTTTATTATCATAATTTATTGTGTAGGGACATATTGATATATATGATTATTATTTTCTTACAATTTTAAATCCAACCAAATAATGAAATCAATATTTCTAGTAATTTCAGTTCTATCAACCAAATAATTGAATCAAATTTCCTAGTAATTTATTTTCATGAAATTTTAATTCCCTTCCCCAGTTCTATCAACCAAACCGGTTGTTAGTTGATTATATATAAAATGACAAATAAAAGCATAAGTATATTGTACAGAGTGCATTAAATTACTTATACAATAATTATTATTGTTGTTGATGATAATTTTTAACTTTTATTTTATTTTATTTTATTTATTAATAAGATTATAATTATAAAGAAATACTTCATAGTTAATAATAATTTAATATTCAAAATATAAATTCAAATAAAAATAAAATAAACGTAAGTTGTTAATCATAATTCAATATAACAGCTAACACAAATATATATTGTGTTAACCTAATCAACTAACAATTAGCGATTAACTCAATTAGCTATCAGCTAATAGCTATTTGCCAAACACCACAATAGCTAGCAACTATTAAGGATAATTGTTGATATAGAAAATTTGATAATTTTGATTATTTTTAATATTAAAATATTTGAATTTATTTGGATAATATTGATATGATCTAATTTGTTAATTAGATAATATCAAAAATAGGACCTCATTTCTATGTATTCATCCGAAGAAAAACATAGAAACAACTTTGAAGCTTATTTAGAGATCGTGATCATGAAAATAAAAGCCACTTGATCTTGAAAGTAAAAGCTCCTCCATAAGCATCATGTCTATCATGTTGATCCAAACCTCCCGTTGAAAACCAAAATCAAGTCATTTGAACCCGGGGGCCCTTCAGAAGAACAAACATATAAGTTCTTCTTTAAAAATCAAGCCACTTGAAATTCGGAGGCCCTTCAATGGAGCGTTCAAGACATCAATTGAAGAATCAGAAACCATCTAGAGAGCTTGTACCCACACCATATTGATATACTACATGTAACCAAGTTTGAATTTCAAAATATTATTCAAAATTTTGCGTTTATATATTTTGGCACGCCCAGTGGGATAACTCTGCCTCTCATCTATTCATAGGAACATTTCAACCGATATGGGGCAAACCCCGTATGAAATTTGAAATGGAGAAAACTAAATGATACTCCTTGGCACGAGTTAAAACGGCCTCATATATATCCCTCAAGACTCCTTGGCACGAGTAGAAACGACCTCATATCCTTCAAGATGCTCCTTGGCACGAGTTAAAACGACCTTATATCTTAACTATAATGTCGAGATATACTCTCAAGTGGTGTACAAGCAAGTATCGAGGGGGCATTTGTTGACATAGAAAATTTGATAATTTTGATTATTTTTAATATTAAAATATTTGAATTTATTTGGATAATATTGATATTATCTAATTTGTTAATTAGATAATATCAAAAGAGTTTGAACCTATCAAAACTCTTATATTCTACAGCTATAAATAGAACCTCTCATTTCTATGTATTCATCCGAAGTAAAACATAGAAACAGCTTTGAAGCTTATTTAGAGATCATGATCATGAAAATTAAAGCCTGATCTTGAAAGTAAAAGCTCCTCCATAAACATCATGTCTATCATGTTGATCAAGCCATTTGAACCCGGAGGCCCTTCAGAAGAACAAACATATAAGATCTTCTTTGAAGATCAAGCCAAGTCACTTGAAATCCGAAGACCCTTCAGAATAACAAACATATAAGAACAAACATATAAGATCTTCTTTGAAGATCAAGCCAAGTCACTTGAAATCCGAAGACCCTTCAGAAGAACAAACATATAAGATATTCTTTGAAGATCAAGCCAAATCACTTGAAATCCGAAGACCCTTCAATGGATCGTTCAATATATCAATTGAAGAATCAGAGGACTATCCAGAGAGCTTGTACTCACGCTATATTAATATTCCGTGTAACCAAAGTTTGAATTACAATATATTATTTAAAAATTTGAGTTTACAATAATAAATTAGACTTTAAAAAAAATGTAATAAGCTAATACCAAATTATCTTTTATTAATTTCACTAGCAACTGAACGCGCAGTGTGTGAATTCTAATACCAATACTAAAAACGTTGTACCTTATTATTTTTTTTTTGAAAACACGTTGTACCTTAATTATTTGAATTGTATTTATAAAAATTTGAATTAAGTCTAATATATAATTTCTTATAGTATAATGTTTTAAACAAACCAAGGACCTTGTGATCCAGTGGCATCAAATCCTTCCCTTTATACGGGAGGTGGTGGGTTCGAGCCTCAATGGAGTCAATATTGACTCTTGTGCTTCAATAACTTGAGAAAGTAGTTATGAACAGATACTGCATTGTAATAGAGTTAGTAGTATTAAAAAAAATTGTTTTAAACAAAATATCAGATGCATTAAATGAAAGGAACACAATTAATAAAGAAGGCCAGGGCATACATTATGAGGGAGTTTGTAACATAGATTATAACGACAAGGGCTATTTTGTACACAAATATCAATGTATAATGCTTTAACTCTTGATAAAAAAAAAAATTTGGACAGACAAAGAGTACAAAAATTGGATATGACTTTCTCCCACATTTTACCATGCATCATTATAGCGGTATGGTCGTATGGATAATACTATGAAATAATATATATCATGTACACAAATAATGTACTTTTAGTATATTAAAAATGTACATATTGACCTTGTGATATAGTGGCAAAAAGTGACTCTTCCAAATGAGAAGTCATGGGCTCGAGCTCCATGAGAGCGGTATTGACTTTTTGTGTATTGATCCACGCAACACAGAGTACAATAATTTGCCCACATTTTATGTATAGTTGGATATTAGTATAAGTAGAATTTCCATGATTCCCATCCTAGAAATATTTTTTGCCAAACAAGGACTCCACATGAATAGGAAATATTATTTAATTCTTTCTTCTTAATTTCCCTTACCTTCGCTCGTCCTATAAATACACTTATGGAGTTCTTCATTTTTCTTCATCCTTCAACTATCAATCTTACATAGTAAAAAACATAAAATGAGTTCAAAGGTTGTTGTTCTCCTCGGCCTTTCTTTGGTCGTGTTTGTCATGATCGCTTCCGAGGTTACGGCCAGGGAAATGGCCGAGACGACTACTACTTCATTTAATCGTAAGTTTAACATAATTCACATACGCTACAAGAAAACAACTTAACTTTTTTATTTTATTTTATTTTATTTTTTTTTATATTTTTTACGTGTACAAATTGGTTGGCCACTGATAATAAGATTTTAATTACCTGAATCAATTCTCAAGTAGTGATCTGTTGTTACAGGGGCATTATCAAATTAATGTCATGATTAAATGCTATTTAATCATTCAGCTCCTATATATGATTAAATGCTATTTAATCATTCAACTTCTATATAAGTTAATTGTAGAAGCTAACAGATTTACAAACAATGAAGTATTATTTTCTCCCTTAGAAACTCTGCTTCTACTCCTTTTTAGCACCAAGGGAGGTAACAAATAAGGTTTTAAGGATAGTGTAGTGAGTACACGACTCAAGCTAAACACCCTCAAGAAAAAACCTTTCGTGTTCTTGTGCTTGTTAATTATTTTAAGAAATATTATTTTCGTAGTAATATTTCGTAACAATGACAGCTGGGGATGGTGACAACATCAAATCTTGTATGTGGAACATATATGAACCATGAGCCTTAAAAAAAAAAAAAAGAGTTTCCCTTCTATGGGAATATACAATTTTTGAACCTTAATTTTATGAAATTTGATTAACTAATAATTATACGCATCTATATATTGGCGGTGCAGCAACAGAAGCTGAGAAAGCGAATGGGCTTGTTGGAGATGACAAGCACCATGGCGGTGGAGGGTGGTGCAAACACGGTTGTTGCGGCCATGGCCACCACGGCGGATGCAGTATGTGCTGCTCATACAAGGGGCAGACCAGGGAGGATGCAGCCAAGCCTTAAGCAAAGCCTCATTGCTAATGTGTGAGATGTAGGGTGTGGTGTACCTCTACTATATTGCCATATATCCTACATATATGCATGTGAAAAACTATAAGAAATTGTTGCAATCTGTAATAATATAATGCATGAAGTGAACTATCACCTACGCATTATCTTTATCATAAATAAAAGATCAGGTTGCTATACACTTATTTCCGTTTCTTTGACCTTTGCGTTCACTTCATATATAACCCAATCTAGGAGGGTTCGAATGAGAAGCAACTAGATATTTTTTTTTGGATTTCCCCCTCCCCCTCTCTCTCTCTCATATATATATAGGAGTGTGTTCTGGTGCGAACAACTCGCCCAGGAAAGAAATGAGAACGCATGTCATCCGTCCACGTGTCCAGATCTAATGGATCAAAACAGTGATCTTTAAAAAAATGCAGTGACATTATTTTAAAAAAAAATAATTGAACATAAAAATGCAAGTAAAATGTATTACAAGTGCGAGTAGAAGTTTCGTATAGTGAACCTAAGTGCAAGAAAATTATATTGTATTACAAGTGTAAGTAAAATGTATTGCAGGTGCAAGTAAAATGTACATTGAATATCAATACTAAGTGCACCTAATGTTATGACTGGTTACTTCTAAAGTTATGATTAAGTGCACCTAGGTGCACGAATGTTAACAAGGTAAGTTACTTGCACTTGTAAGTGAAAATATGTGCACTTTTAAGTGATTTTATTTGCACTTTTTACTTGCAAATGTGCACCAGCTACTTGCACTGCACAAAAGTTCGAGTTATTTACGAAAATGAAACCGCGTCGTTTTTATAATATTATATCTGATTCGTTGATTTTGACACGTGGACGGCTGCAAAACAATCTCATTTCGTTCCTGGGCGAGTAGTTCGCACTTAAAATTATATATTGGCACGTCAGGTGAGAACCCTCGCCCAGGAAAGAAATAAGAAAGCATGCCATCCGTCCACGTGTCCAGATCTAACAGATGAGAAACATTGATTTTTAAAAAAATGCGGTGACATTTTCGTAAATAATTGAACATCGAAGTGCAAGTAAAATATATTATAAGTGCAAGTAACAGTTTCATATAGTGAACCTAAGTGCAAGTAAAATGTACACTGAGCATCAACACTAAGTGCACCTAATGTTATAACTAGTTGCAGCTAACGTTATAATAATTAGGTGCACATAGATGCATTAATGTTAACAAAGTAAATTACTTGCACTTGTAAGTGAAAATAGATGCACTTGTAAGTGATTTTACTTGCACTTTTTACTTGCAAATGTGCAACAGCTACTTATTGCACTTATATAACACAATTACTTGCACCAAAGTTTGGGTTATTTATGAAAATACCACCTCGTCATTTTTTTAAAAATTACATCTGATTCGTTGATCTGGGCACGTAAACGACTGTGAAAGGTTCTTATTTCTCTCCTGGGCGAGGGTTCTCACCTGAGTTCTATATATATAAACCTTTGCTTTCACTTCTTCTAAATAATTTTTGTTCGTTGAAGTTCTAAAATACATTTTGCCATCTTCTTAAAATTGAGTGATATATTGAGAACGAGTTCGGTGCAATCCGACCCAAGGAGACATGTCAAGGCAATTTGAGCCAACCTCTAAGTTGGTCCCGAGGCTGACCCCAGCGGTCGTGGCCTCGTGCATCGAAGGCTGGCCCCGTGACCGGCCTCTAGGCCCCAAAGCAAGCACCCAAGGTCGGCTCTGCGGCCAACCTCAAGGTCACAAGGCCAAGCTCAGTGTTCGGTCCCAAACAGCCAAGGCCGAGCTCGGTGCTCGACCTCACATAAAATAAATAAAAGAAAAATGAATTAAATAACAAGAAATCTATGAAAATAGAAGTACAAAATTATTGATGTAACCATGCGACCAAGTCAAAGAAGTAAAGATCTGTGTAGATTTGAAAACCATAAACTCAACCACCAGCAACAGAGTGGTCCAACACTATTAATGAGCTGTGTCTCTACGTACCAACGTGAACACCTTCATCCTCCTATAAATACACACATGATTTCTTCAGTTTTCTTCATCCTTCAACTATCAATCTTACATAGTAAAGAGTTTTGAAAAAAATGGGTTCAAAGGTTGTTGTTCTCCTCGGCCTTTCTTTGGCTGTGTTTCTCTTGATCGCTTCCGAGGTTACGGCCAGGGAAATGGCCGAGACTACTCCTACTTCAGTTGACCGTAAGTTATAATTTTAATTATATAGTATGTACATTACTTTAATTTGTTGATGATATAGGATGTATTGACATTTTTATGACCCATTAGACTCTATTTCTGACCAACAATTGATGTTGGACGGAAATTTCGATGGCCATTTTTGTAAGGAAATGTATTTTTACCAAAAAACTCCATTTTTCGCCCAACCTTTGTTAAACGAAAATAGCAAGATTTTCAGCTACTTTTGTTAATTTATAAATTGAGTTAATACCTCCCATGGTCCTCCGAGTATTAACGATTTACCAGCTGTGGTCCATCGACGTTTAAATGACCTCCAATGATTCTTTAAGTTTTAAAAAATAACCATCCGTGATCCTAATTCTTAAAATAACTCGAGTTTAAAATGACCACGATATGTCTAAAAGGACCATAAGTGGTTATTTTTTAAAACTTAGAAGAACATTGGAGGTCATTTAAAAGCCCAGGGATCGAAGACCATTGGATGTATTAACTCTTTATAAATTTATTGGCCTTACATATAACATCCTTGTACCCCCCTTGTACATGTGTATATATTGGTAATTAAGTTTGATTATTAGCTAATTATAAGCATCTATATACGGGTGGTGCAGCAAAACCTGAGAAAGCAAGTGGGGTTGATGGATATGGGCACGGTGGACACGGCGGCGGTGGATATGGGCACGGTGGACACGGCGGACACGGCGGTGGCGGTGGCGGCTACCACGGAGGCTGCAAACACGGTTGCTGTGGGCACGGCTACCACGGAGGCTGCAAGTGCTGCTCATACAAGGGGCAGGCCGTGGATGCAGGCTATGTAGCAAAGCCTTAATTAAGCCTCACCACTATATATGGACTCCGTAAATGCATATGAAAATAGTGTATTGGCAATCTGTAATAATGCATGTAGTGAAGTAACACTTACAGTTACTTCTCTGCAATATCCTTATCATAAATAAATCAACTGGTTGCCACACAATTGTTTCCATCTGTTTCTTTCTTTATTTTCCTTTTTCTCTTTTTTTTTTGAGTGTGGAGAAAAACTTGCAATCACTATATGGGATGTTTGGTTGGATGGAAAATATTTTCCATCGGAATTCTACTTCCTAAAGGTGAAGGAAAACAAAATCCTAGCAAAAGGTTGGACTATTTTACCCTCATCAAAGTCTAGTAATTACACATGTATATAATTTGTTATCACTATTATTATTAAGGGCATATTAGTCTTTTTATTCATAATTCCTTACCATTCCAAACCCAACCAAACAATGGAATTCATATTCCCAGTAATTTCTTTTCCACCAACCAAACAATGAAATCTATTTTCCTGGTAATTTGTTTTCCATGAAATTTGAATTCCATTTCCTTCAAATATTTTCCAGCGAACCAAACGGACTGGAATCAAGAAGGTTAATGAGTTGTTCAACCTGATAGTAAACTTATAAGTTATAATCTTATGATCAATCTAAGAGTCTAACTAATTTGAAACTTGGGACATTGTTGGTTAATGGCGGCATGTTCTAAGCAAATATCTACAATGGACTTAGGTTTATCCTAATTTAAGTTTTTGTGTTGAGACGGTCTCAATCCGTGAGACGGGTTGAATATTTGATTAAAGGATCAAATTTTTAATTAATGGGTTGGATATTTAACCCCATTAATTAAATATCCGACCATCTCACGAATTAAGACTCGTGAAACGGTCTCACACAAATTTGTGCCTTAGAGCTGTTATAATTTCTGCCAATCTTTTCAATTACATCTAGTTTAATTCTTCTAAATATGCAAGCTCTAAAATATATCTATTTTTTTTAAAATAATTGAGAAACTTGTCATTTTTATTTCGAATGGATTATTTGTAATTGTTTTTAGGTGGTTAAAATTTATTTTTCCGCTGTTTAAGTATGCGGGAAGCTCTCAGTTGGCTCAAAGATACCGGTCTGGGCAGTGTTGATGTGGAAACGGACTCTCAAATATTATTTAATGCTTTGTCTTGTAATTCTTTTTATTCTGCTTTTGGATTGTTAGTGGATGATGTTAAAGAGTTGGCATCTATGATTAATGATGTCAAATTCTGTTTTGTTAAGCGATCTGCGAATTGTGCCACTCATCAGGGCCGTTCCAATAAAAATTGGGGTCCTGTGCAATATATTAATTTGGGCCCTCTTTTTTCAAATAATTTCTATATATAAATAATAGTTGTTCAAAAAGTTGTGTAAACAATTTAAAATATAAATATTGTATAAAAAATACATCTAAAATTTCATTTAAAAAGTGACATGCGCCGTGCACATTTATACGCAAAATCATCCACCAAACTTTTGATATCAACTTCTTCCAAATATTTTGTGTAAAATGCAGATGAAAATCTTCTAGAGAATTTATCTTTAGGACCTTTATTTATTGATAAGTCTCTTTTAGGACTATCTTTCACAAGAATATATATTAATTTAGAATTAAGGGCATCCCAATTTATTGGATCATATATATATCAAATAAAAGCGAATCATTTGGTTTATCACTGTGACTCATATAATCTAAACAACTATCAACAATCTTATTATTTTCATTGTCACAGTGATACCTATCATCATTATATTGTGCACACTATCATTTAAATTTTTTCCAATCTCACAATTCTTTTTACGCTTCTCAAATTCATATGAATATTTGATAGAAGACACAATTATAAAATCATAAGGGAAAAAAAAGAATTTATTTAGAAACTCTATGACTAAATAATTAATCAAGAAACGAATTATTGAATATATTATTTTGAAATCAAAATTATTAAGTCATGTAAATAAAACAATAAATAAGAATTATGAAATAAAAAAATTACCTGTCAAGAGAATTGAAGAACTTAAGAGTTTTTATGATAAAAAAAGAATTGAAGAATCAGTAGCACACGAGTTGAATATGTTGTCTTTGCGCCAATTCATTAAATTGCGTGGTGCCTGGAAGTGCCG
>CM008341.1:7646010-7660997 GCA_002525835.2 Ipomoea batatas | reverse complement strand
AATATTGTCAAAGAGCAAGGAAATTGATATGAAGATCCAGATGACGTGCAAGACTTGTCAATCAAAGTTTGTCATACTTATGATTGGTCATGTCTATATCAGCTTTCTATTTGCTGAACAATCTGCGAACCAAGTTCTCCATAGCTTAGCTAGGAAAGTTATTTCTATGTCAGATTGTATAGGAATAGTTTACTATTCCATCGAATCTTGTTGTAACGTTTCGCGTTGTGCTTTAATGAATTAACTCGTTACCTTTCAAAAAAAAAAACCATAAAAAATACATTTTAATATAGTAAAAGTACATAGTTAATTACTGATTTGGTCCTGACTATTGGGATTTCACCACTTTGGTCCTCGACAATTTTTCTTGTCCAATTAAGTCATCGACTTTGAAAAAATTAATCAATTTGGTCCTCCCGTTTATTTTACCATTTGATATCCGTTAAATCGGGACCAAATTGTTAATTTCACTATAGTCAAGGGACCATTTCAGTCAAAATTAATTACCGAAATGGTCCCTTGACTATTTAGATTTCACCAATTTGGTCCTGATTTAACGGTTGTTTAACACCAAAATAAACAGAGGACCAAATTGGTTAATTTTTTCAAAGTCAAGGATTTAATTGGGCATAAAAAAAATTGTCGAGGACCAAAGTGGTGAAATCCCAATAGTCGAGAGACCAAATCAGTAATTAACTCTAAAAGTACATTATTCGTGTATTGAATATACATTATACAAAATAATGTACTTTCAATTCTCAAATAATGTATTTTTTTCATTAATACAATATACATTTTAATATACTAAAAGTACATTATTTGTATACTGAATGTACATTATTTGGGGTCAAAAATTGAAATGGGAATAAAATTAGATTTGTTGACAAAAATATGAAGGTTTTAAAAATTGGACTAAAGTGGGAAAAGAGCGTTTGGGAGATACGTTTCATGTAAAAAACGCATCTCTCACATGCGTTTGTTAAATTTTTTTCCCTTGTATGTTGACCACTTGCGTCTCATGTATAATACATCAGACGCAAGTTCCACTTGCATCTCATGGCCGTAGGTATATTGTCCCACAGACGCAAGTGGGAAATGCGTCTCTCACCACCGGCCGTCAGCGAGAATAGACACAAGTGGGATTTGCGTCTCTAGTAGCAATCTCAAACCTTCAAAATTCAATATTCACAATTTCATAACTATATATTCACAATTTAACACAATTTTTTAATCTATATATCAAAATCATGAATATAGAGTTAAAAATTTGTGAATATTGAGTAATGTAACTTTGTATATTGAGATCTAAAATTGTAAACATAAAGTTCTAAAATTGTGAACATGGACCTGCAAGGTGGACCCGGGTCCATAGCATAATTTGCCAATTAAGAGTAATTGGATGATAGACTGCTCGGCTCAAATTGAAGGAATATTTAATGGAGTTGGATGAGTCTATTTGGATTAATTGGGCTACTTAATTAATGGGTTTTGACATGGATTTGGCCCATTAAGAATATATGTGGACCATATGATTTTGGAAGGTGTGCGTAATATGAATTGGTCTGAAGATCTGCATACCGAAACTCTGCCGAAATCTCGCCAGTATATCATTTGGAAAACTTCATTTAAGTACCGGAAGCCCTTCTTTGAAGATCAAGTTGCATATAAGTCATTCTTTGAAAAACAAGCTATTTAACTCCGGAGGCCCTGCAGCAATTCGGCATACTCCGAATTCGACATACTTCCAATCGGCATGCTTATAGTAGAGAATCAGATGATTTCTTATATCCATAGATTGTACCTTTCTCATTTGATACATACTTCATTGTAACTAATACATGCACTTTGAATTTTGAAATATATACAATTCAAATTTTCTTTACCTAGACAATTCTATTTGAAAATATTCTCAAGTGTTTACATACAACAGATAAACGAAAAAAATAAGGCATGGATGAAACTAACATTTCATTTGCCAGACATATTCACCAAGAATGATTGTGTTTGTGTTTGTGCACAAACACACACACATACTGGATCAAGTGCGGTCAGGGATTCCTGTGCGGTCGGTACAAATTGCACCTTTATGTATGTATAAATACACGATAAAGTGTTCGGAAATGCATAAGAATGAAATTTACAAATGCACCCCACCTAATGGTGCATTTTCAAACACTTTTTGGTGCATTTATGTGTACCTACTAGTGAGTGACCGCATAGGAATATATATATATTCCGATTCATGTGAGAACCACTACTTGCAGGTGTGAACCTATGAACTCCTATGCACCGTTGAGATGTTAGATTAGACGGCCAAGATCTAAGGATGGGTGCAATAGTGCATCCAATGCAATTGTGCAGTGGTGCAGTGATCTATATTTATCAAGTCAAAATCATTATAAATCACAAGATCGAGCAAAATTAGCGGTGCACAATGGTACACATGTTCACATCTCATTTGAACTTAATTATATATATAACCTTCTTTTTTTTTTTGTTTTTTTTTTAAATTTTAAATAATTATTTTAAAGTATTGTAAACAATTATTTTATTTAAAATTATTTTTATAAAGTCAAATTTGGTAACGTGTTAAAAACCGAGAAAACTAACAATTTGGACTAATTGCATGCAATAAGTTATTTTAAGGAGTCAATTGTAATTTTTTTTATAGGTTTAGTGACCTAATTACATTATCGTGGGTAGTTCGAAGGCCTATTTAACACTTATTCCTACTAAATATTTTTCATTACAATTCGGACCCACAATTTATCCATTTGTATATTTGTGAAACATAGTCACATTGCCAATGCCCCTTCCCACAATTTACTTTAATGTCTTTTTCATATTATGCAATAAGTACGTTCACTTACAACCACATGTAACAAGCTACTAGTTAGGCAACTTGGACTTGAACTCCCAATAGTCCAAGTAGCATTTTCTGGAGCAAATCTGGTCCCCCATCCCACAATACTTTTCGAGAAGATTTGTCATTCCACTCATTGCATTTATTTATTTATTTTTAAATTGTGTGTATATTATATGTATATTTGTTGGATGAGGTTTATATAATTATGCCACTTTTAATCTATTAACTATTTATTTGGTCATTTTTATCTTTTTACTTTTTATCTTTTTAAATAGATCAAATTCGATTCAAAATGTTAAAAGTGTCACCACTTTCACTAAAATCCACTCTTTCACAATAGAGTCTTTTGAGGGGAAAAACAAAGCCTTAAAAAGAACTTGAGAAAAATTCTAAAAGAGTGTCAATCCAAGAGAGTAAAAATTGAAAGAAAATAATTTTTGTTAGACTAGAACAACCGAAGATTGAAGAATGGTGATTGAAAATATTTTGTTATTGAATTTGTATGAGAAGAAATATTTATTGATTAAGAATCTGTAAAGTGGGTTCTAATATATTCAATCAAATATTTTATATATTTTACAAGTTTATTGATAGAATACTGAAATTCTATCACGTTCTGTTGTCAATGTTGTGGTGACTAGTTATTAAAACACATACTTTTAATCAAAAGGCTTTGCTATGTATTGAACATTTAGTACGGTATTAACTACAAGATAGAGTTCTAGTTTAAGAATTATCCATAGTTGTTAAGTACGAAACAATTAGTGGGATATGAAAAGCCCTATTATGCATTTTTAGTTGTTTTACAGATCGAAAATAAGTATTTTTTCTTCTTCTTCTCCCAAGTATTTTTTTCTAACAATCTTTGCGGATGATGAGCAAGGTATCCCAAATATTAGGGGTCTTGGTATGAGGATAATGCTCCCTGTTTAACCTTGGGGTTTCTGTCCTCCACTGCATTTACAAAAAAATTATATATATATATATATATATAGTTATATATAGTTATAATCAGGTGTGATCGCGCCTTAACGTGCGGCCGCACCATTATATATACAGTTATACACCACTTAATGTTAGAAAATGCACAACACAAATATGCACCGTTAGGTATGCATCACCAAAAAACATACCACTAGGTATGCAAATATACACCATACAGTGTTAGGAAATACACCATTAGGGGCATGGGAGTTATGGTGCATTATTTTAGTGTGTGGTGTGTTTTTTTGGTGTTTTTATGTATTTTCATTGTGGTGCATTTTCTAACATTAAGTAATGTATATTTCTATACATAGTGGTGTATTCCGCACCGGCCGCACGAGAAGGCACAGTCTAGATGTAATTTTAAAAAATCGATGCGGTGGCATTTTTGTAAATAACTCGAACTTTAGTGCAAGTAATTGTGATATAAGTGCACCTATTTTCACTTACAAGTGCACTTATTTTCACTTACAAGTGCAAGTAATTTACCTTGTTAATTAATATTCATGTATTTGGGTGCTGCAATCTAGGTGCACCTAATTATAACATTAGGTGCACTTAGTTATAACATTACGTGCGCCTAGTTATAACGTTAGGTGCAACTACATCCTGGACACGTGGCGCGCTGCGATTCGTTCACAGTTCTCTCCTGGGCGGCCCGTACGCACTTGAATGCCATCCCCCTCTCTCTCTCTATATATATATATATCATTGGTTAGAAGGCGTGGTAAAGTCTCAGTGGTTGAGCCTTTCTTGCACAAATAAAATGTGCACAATGGAAAAAAATTTCTTTTAAGTTTTTGGATTTTGATTTTTGAGAGTGGTGTGACTTGTTAGGGAGTTTTGATATGTTGGGGAATGATTTTTCAATGTATTTTCAAGAATAAGTAAAGTAAAATTTTTATTATTTTGAGTAGAAAAATAAACTACAGCAATACTAGTTTGGTTACTAGGTAATCATTATTCAATTAATTTTATTTTTTAAATCAACATTTTACTATTTGACAAAAACTTGTGTAAGACCGTTTCATGAGTTTCAATCCGTAAGACGGGTTAGATCTTTAATTAATGAAATCAAAATCCGACCCATTAATCAAAGATCCGACCCTCTCACGGATAGAGACCAATGAAACAATCTTACAAGTATTACACTTATTATTTTAGTCTAATTTCATTAGTTTGGTCTACCATCTCCTAAGAATCGTGAATTATTATAACTTATTTCATTTCAATTTATTTATAAACGTGGAGAAGGATGAAACAAATTAAATAAATCATTCCCTTAAAAAAAATTAAATAAATCATTAAAAGAGGCATATAATCGTCGGTCAGCTTTTGTCAATCGTGTCAAAAAATAGAAAAGCTACTTGAGCTATAGAAATAAGGTGAATTAAGCCCTTTGAAAAAAATTGAAATTATTATAGAAGTGACATACAAGGAGATGAAGGAGTGTTGAATAAATTTTTTTATTTGCTTTAGCTATATTCTGTTCTTGTGTGGCCTAGTTAAGCCTATCGCCTCCACTGAGACTCGAACTAAACTCACCCCCTTTCATACGAGAGTGCAACTAGGTGCCACTAAACTCTCAAGGTCTTAGCAACTTTAATTTGTATTAGTTTATAAAAGTCTATATGACAAACATTTATAAATTTTAAAATTTTTTTTATATTAAAAAATGTAAAAATCATTAAACTCTAAATTTAATATACCCTTACAAACATTTTAATAACTTCTATTAATACAATATTGTTTATAATTTTTTACAAAAAAGTTTATAATAACCACAAAATTTTAAGTTTCATTTTCTGTAGGAGTTGACCATTAATTAAGCTTGTTGATTTGGGCAAATCAACTACTTGGTTACAACAAATGAAATTTAATCAATTGTGCAGCAATAACATAGGAACTAGTTATAATTAAATGGATATTTCTAGCAAAATAAACCCACAACAAAATACTAATAATGTATACTAAATATTTTTCATAAAATTTGGTATCCACAATAATTTTATCCATTTGTACGTGCATGAGTGTGAACGTGATATTTTTGAAAGAGTTCAACATTGACAATGGCCATATATATATATATATATATACACGTCCTATTCATAATAAGTTTTGCAATGACATGTAACGTGGCAACTTGGTTCTCAACATCCAAATCCAATTAACGTTTTCTGGACCCTGGCTATATATATACTAATTTTTCACGCGCATTGTGCAAATGAGATAATGCTTAACGTTTATTTTTAAATAAGTATTTCAAAATATATCAATGCAAGATTATATAGGAGATGTTCATGCATATGTAATTAAATGTTGAATTTGTTTATTTAAATTGGTAATTCAAAGTTTATGAATGCAAGATAATATATGAGAGATTGATTATAATTGTCACTAAAATTATTGTTTGCAATTTTGTAAAAAAGATAATCTAAATACTTAGTCTAAAAATGATAGTATAAATAAATACTACTTTTTCGTTTGAATTTCTCTAAGTCTTTTTAATTCTCTTTCGGGTAGCACTACTCACGACAAAAAATTCCGTTGACATTTTCCGTCACCACTACTCGCGACGGATTATTTCTGTCGCGAAATGAAATACGACAAGCCTAGAGGGTACGGAATGAACTTTGACGCGAAAATGCAAAACTCCGTCGCAAAACGCGGTTCGCAACGGAATTTTGCGTTTTTGCGATGGAATTTTTCCGTCGCGAATTACGATTTTTCTTGTAGTTTGTGTACACGCGACTCGAATTTCTTCTTCTTCTCATTTCTTGTGTTGGGGTTTATATTCTCAAAATTGATGAAAATTCTATTTTCGGTATTTATTTATTTTATAAATAAATTCAAACCTTTCACCTAAAAAAATAATTTTTACCTAATTTAATGGTCAACGGGTGTTGCAAAAGAAAAAAATGAGGAGAGATGTCAGCTTTTTAACACCTATAATTTCAGACTAAATTCCTTAGGATGTGTCTAATTTCAGATCCTAAGCATACACATCCTAAATATATATACAAATTGTCGCATTAGATTTTCAATGTTTTAGGGCTTCAAGAATCAACTTAGATTATGTCTAATTACTCTTTAAGACTAAATTCCTTATCTCAAGGATTTGACGAGCTTCCCTCAAGAGGACTTGGTGGACGATCCTTGAAGAAGTCATGCACTAAAAAACACAACTCAGTGTCAAAAGCCATTCGAAGAATTTCTAAAGGAGTTCAACAAGTAAGTAACATAGTTGGCTTGTTTTGTAACTAGAGTGAAAGGCTACCTTTTAACTTGTATTGAGTTGATATTAAAGAAACCTTTTTTTGTTAAGGAAAAGAGTAGTATAGTTTACCCGAACCACTATAAAAATCTTTGACTCAATTTCTCTACTATTATCTCTTTACTTTATTTTCATTGAGCTTAATTGTTACACTTAGTGAAATCTTGCTACAAATTTTCTTTTAAGGCAAGTTAAAGACTTATGTAATTTACCTATTTAACTTCTCCCCTCCCCGGTCTCTAGACTTACACTTGCATGGAACCAACAATGGTCATGTTTGGTAAATAATCAGTCTATCAGCTAATTTTGGCTTATTTGACCACTAATCCACTATTAGTTGGTAAATAATAAATTTTTTGTAATTTCAAAATGCTAAAATTCAAAAGACTACTCAAAACAGCCTTTTCAATTAGCTTTTTGAGAAAAAAAATTATACCAAACAACTATTAGCTAACAGCTAATTTATCATACCCAAACAGCCAATGTTATCAACAACTCATACCTTCTAACCCAAACAGCCAACACAATCAGCTAACAGACCAAACAGGGCCAATGACAATTATAATTTTTGTTTTAAAATTGCTGTAACCATAATACGACCAAGTTAAAGTATTAAAGCTCTGTCTAGATTTGAAAACCATAAACTCAACCACCAGCAGCACCGTGGCCCAACCCTATTAATGAGCCGTGTCTCTACGTACTAATGTGAACGCATTCAATCCTCCTATAAATACACACATGATTTCTTCAGTTTTCTTCACCCTTCAACTATCAATCTTACATAGTAAAGTGTTTTAAAAAAATGAGTTCAAAGGTTTTTGTTCTCCTTGGCCTCTCTTTGGCCGTGTTTCTCTTCATCGCTTCTGAGGTTACGGCCAGGGAAATGGCCGAGACTTCTACTTCATTTGACCGTAAGTTCATCATCAATCATATTTACTACAATTTAACCTTTTTTTTTTCTAGCAAGTAGCTAGCAAGCATAAACATTCTAGTTCGGAGGTGCCATCATAATTAATGACATGTAGAAACTTTAAACTATGTTTTTGATTAGCCTTAGTAAAAACAATTTATGCATGTATATCCAAAATCTAATATGCATTTCAATTTAAATTTTTAGTAATCCTGCCAGTGTACATTGCACCATTAGGTATGCATAAATGCACCACATAGTATTTGAATATGCACTAGAATGAAATTCATAAATGCACTACAAACTAAAAAAAATGTGTCAGACCTAATAATGGTGCATTTCCGAACACTTTGTGAAGCATTTATATGTATTTAATTGTGAGTAACTGCACCTGCACGAGAACCTAACCTTATATATATAGTACAGTAGTAATTTACATATAAAAATAAAATATATATACAATTTACAAGATATTTAGGTAGTTTAGTTGGTTGTTCTTTAAAATTTGATATCATATGTCTGAGATCAAGCCTCATCCACCATCAAAACATGCCGAAAAATATATTTATGATTCATATCATATTTTGTTATAGACATTCCTGGTTCCGCCCCTGATTGTACATATGTATTTTGCAATTTCTATTTTGGCAAAATTTGATTAATTAGCTAATTATATATATTGCTGGTACAGCAACAAAAGCTGAGAAAGCAAATGGGGTTGTTGGAGATGATAAGCACCATTATGGTGGTGGTGGAGGAGGATATGGAGGTGGCGGATATGGCCACGGAGGACACGGCGGTGGCGGGTATGGCCACGGTGGACATGGCGGTGGAGGTGGCGGTGGTGGCTATGGCCACGGCGGTCACGGCGGAGGTGGATGCAAGTACGGTTGCTGCGGCCACGGCTACCACGGAGGCTGCCAAAAGTGCTGCTCATACGAGGGAGAGGCCGTAGATGCAACAAAGCCTTAAGCCTCACCACTATATATACACTTCGTACATGCATATAAAATAGTGTATTGGCAATCTGATCTGTAATAATATATATATATATATATATATATGCTTGTAGTGAAGTAGCCTTACTGTTACTTCTCTGCAATATCTTTATCATAAATAAATGATTTGGTTGTCATACAATTGCTTTTGTCTGTTTCTTTATTTTCTTTTTTAGCTTAGTTTATTTCTTCAAAATTAAACATAACATAGAAGATTAGAAGCATGGTTGAAAAAATGGTTAGACCCTATGCGGCGATTATGCGGTGATTAATCGGGGCCTTGGGACCGGTGTATTTTCGTTTTAAATCAGTTTAAATTTTTTAAAAATTTTAAGACTAATAATTATAAATTATTTAATACTTTAATAGTTAATACTAAAATATTAAATATTAACCTAAAAAACATCTAGATAAAGCTTGAACAATTTAAGATTTTTTCGCTCAAAATGACACATCGTTTTGAGTGAAATAACACATTTAAAAATCAACAATAACTAATAGGTCGATTAAGTGGCCTAGGAAACCTAGGCAGTTAGCGCCTAAACAACCTAGGTAGTGCTTGGGCGGGCAGCCGATGCCCGATGCCTTGGCGGAATTTTAATTTGCAACACTGCACAATGTTGCAAAAATCCCGCCTAGATGCCGATTAATCCCCGCCTAGGCGCTAAGCACCAGTCGACCGTCTAGCGTATCACCTTAAATGGTGGTCTAGGTGCCTGGCCGGCTAGGCGACTGCCTAAGCTCCGCCTAAGCCGCCTAACCACCACGTACCTAAGCCGCTTATGCGCTAACCGCCTAGGCCTCCTAGGCGCCGACTAGATCTTCTAGGCACCGACTAGACTGCCTAGTCGACCAATTAACTATTGTTCTTTTTTTTTAATGGGTTATTTCACTCAAAACAACGTTGTTTTGAACGAAATAACCCTAAATTGTACAAACTCTAGATATTTTTTAGGTTAATATTTAATATTTTAGTATTAACTATTAAAGTATTATATAATTTATAATTATTAGTCTTTAAAAGATTAAAAATACTTTAAAATTTTTTTTTTTTTTAAAAATACACTGGTGCCGATTAATCCCCGCCTAGGCGCTACCCGAGGAACGCCTAGCGATTTTTTCAACCATAACACTGCATAGAAGTAGGAAACAAGATATGCTACAGGGAAGTAATCCCCGCCTAGGCGTTACCCGAGCGCCCGAGGAACGCCTAGCGATTTTTCCCCGCCTAGGCGTTCTAGGCGCTACCCGAGGAACGCCTAGCGATTTTTTCAACCATGACACTGCATAGAAGTAGGAAACAAGATATGCTACAGGGAAGAATTAATAAACATCAATTTACAAATACTAATTTTTAAAAATGTAAGACACTAGTATACAATTTTTTTTTGAGTACTACTGACTAAAGCACAACAAGTCAACAGTTACCTCCACTGAGGCTCGAACTCACTCCCATCATCTATGTAGGAGTATTAACCAGGACATCGAATGCCACTTGGCCACAAGGTCTTTGGCTGTGATATATGTTTAATAGGGGATAAAAATTAAAATATTACTTTGAAATTTTGTAGAATGCCATTTTGTAATAGCAATGTAAACCATATCTTAGATCTTTGTTGTGGTACTGCAGGTGTAAGGTCATCTTAAATTCAGTTGATACTCATGATTTTAGATAAATATTTATTGTAAAAGTTCATACGATTTGAGCCCCTATATGAATTGTAATTATAAATTTTTTTTGGAGAACAAATTGTAATTATAAATTAATTCAACGTTTGCTACCATATATCTATTAACTGAGATAAGTATATCAAATGGTTGTAATTATTAAGTAGATTTAAAATTAACAAATAATTTTGAAGTCATGGATTCAAATCTTTGCATATGTAAACATTTTTTAAACTTCATAAAAAAATAAAAAATCAAACTAAGAGGCCCCTTTTTTTAACTTCATAAAAAAATAAAAAATCAAACTAAGAGGCCCCTCCCAACGTTAGGAGTTGGGACCAGGGCGGGTGCCTATCTCGGCCACCCTTAGAGCCGGTCTCGATTATAATTTATAAATGAGTAGTATGTTCATTAGTCTAAATTAATTTACCCAATCATTGGCTTCATTGATCTAGTTGTTTAATTTACCCAATCATACACAGGTGTATAGACCAAAATTCACACATTAATGATGATTGCAAATTATGCCAGGTCCACCTTGCAAGGTGGACATGGGTCCAAAATTACGTCGTTTTGTCTTTTTTTTTTTTTTTTTAAATTAGTAAACATATTGCTGAATATAAAGTTGACCAAAAATGTGTGAATATAGAGGTTTCAAAGTGTGAATGTAGAGTATAGAAATCGTGAATGTAGATTTATGATTGTGTGAATGTAGAGTTGCCCAGAAATGTGTGAATGTGGAGGTTTCAAATTGTGAATATGGAGTATAGAAATCGTGAATGTAGAGTTATGCATGTGTGAATCTGTAATAGAGTTAAAGCAACTTGTAGCCCTGTAATGTGAGAATGCGGAGTTCTCAACTTGTGAATATGGAGTATAGGACCTATGAATATAAAGTTTTGAATGTGTGAATACATAAGAGTGATAATATAGTTACTAAACATATAATCCTGTAATGTGTGAATGTGAAGTTTACAAATTGTGAATATAGAGTATAGTGTATGTGAATGTAGAGTTTGTGTTCCACATGCCAATATGTTTAGTAAAAAAGAAAAGTCAAAAAAAAAAAAAAAACGTCGTTTTTGAACCCAGATCCACCTTGCAAAGTGGACTTAAGTCCACGGCATAACTACTTTGAGTTCTCTTGGGCCATGCGTCAATACTGTCGCAGAGCAAGTGTGAAAACTGAAAAGTTTTGAAATTTACTTCAATTTTCAAAGTGATATGACTTGTTAGGACTTTCATTTTTCCAACATTGCGGCATGATTGATATCTATATCTATACATACATACATACATATTATTTCAAGTGAAAAAAATAAATGATTGAAATATTAATTCAGTTGTCTTTATATTTTTATTATATCGTAAACACTACAAGAAAATAATAAATTTTAGTATTTTATTTACAAATATTGATTATTGAATTAAATATCTATGAATCTCAATAATGTACTTACAGATTTTCGTTAATAAATTTAATTTGTTATTGGTAAAGAATTAAATTGGTTTATCTGTCAAAAATAAATCTCAACAAAAATATCATAGTGTTAATTTATACTCAAATATTTTTTGCTAGAATTTGGACCCACGTACAATTAATTCATTTGTACACGAACGTCGACAAGCATGATATTTGTGAAACACTAATGACAAATTGTTAATGACCCTGCCCACAATGTACTATCCTTTTCACATTATATGCAATAACTTCACTTAAAACGATTTGTAACAAGCTAGGCAACTTGAACTTCAACTCCCAAGTCCAAATAGCATTTTCTGGAGGAAATCTGGTCCCCATCCTACTATACTTCTCTAGAAGATTGTCATTGCACTATTGCACTAATTGCATTTATATATTTATTTATTATTAAATTGTGTGCATATTATATGTGTATTTATTGGATGAGGTTTGTACATATAGTTCAACTACTTTTTATCTTTTAATTACTCATTTGATCGTTTTGACCTTTTAACTTTAAAAAACATACAAATTAATCAAATTACTTCTAAAATGTTTGAAAGGTGAGGATGATCGTCTTACCATTCTGGATTGAATTCGTAATGATTTTAAAAAGTGAAGGGACAAAAAGAGAATAAATTGATAGTTAATAATCAAATATGATAATATCATGAGTATATTTTGTGTTAAACCGTCTCACATGAGATATATATGTAATATATTTTAGTTAAAATATAATATTTTTTCATTACTACAATTATAGCCTTTAACGTCGGTTATTTTTCCTAATTTTAGTCGATTATTAAAGTGACATAAAAAGCATGGGCGTAGTATACTAAATTATAGACGTCGGTTCACCAATCAATGTCTATACTATCATATCAGTTCTTATACCGTAGACCAAGGTCACAAAACGACGTAGTTCCAATAATTGGGAGAAACGGATCCCGTAAATCTCCGTAATTGATACTACAGTTCATCTCAAATGATACTACAGTTGTGTTGAACTATAGTTATGTTGAAAGGGAACTACAGTTGGGCGAAATGGAGGCAGTTTCATCCGTCTGTTTTCATTAATCAAAACGACGCCCTTTTGTCACTTGGGCCACAATGCTTGGTGGTCTATGGTCCACGATAAAATTTGCGCTATCATATATAGGTTGGTTATACACAAATCGATGTATATTTTTTTAAAAATAAATAGATTAGACATTGATTCTAAGGAAGAATAGACGTATATACCGTAGTACAGACGTTGGTTACGTTCTCCCAAAAAATCAAAGCCTATAATTTTAAATAAACGACGTCAATTCTGCTTAATAACCGACGTTATTAATTTTGCTAAAAAAAAATTAATACAATAGATCAATTCTACCCTAGAACCAACATATATTGTATTTTAAAATAAATAAATAAATGACGTCGATTCTGCTTAAGAACCAACTTTAGTTTTTTGTTTTTTTAAATAATATAATAGACGCCGATTCTACATTAGAATCAGCGTCTATTGCATAGATTAAAAAAAAAAAGAATATATGTCGATTATACACAAAAATCGATGTATATTCCCTTTGTATTAACAATATTATTAAATATTACATTTTGCTTTGTAAAATAGTTTATCAAAAAATATTTAATACAAACAATTGTCAATAACAATTCATTGAAAAGTACCTAAACAATTTCAAACAACAGTATTTTTCAAGCAAAATAATATATTCAAAATATACCAAACAATAAACTATACTATAAAATATAATTTCGCCTAAAAGAACTGTGATATATTGTTTACCAATTTATTTAGGAAAATTAATTTCATTATAATTTTTACAAGCGTAATGTGATAAAATAATTACCTCAAGGATTTTAAATTCTTATCTATTATCTATCTTCTTCCGGAGCTCATCCATCCGCTTTCGTAGCTAATCAACCTCATCATAGATGAATCCTCCCGATGCAAGTCGTTTGTAGTCAACCTCGGCCCTAGACAGCCTTGTGTCGGTACTCAAGCATCCAACCGTCCCAAGGAAAACATGGCTCAAGTCGCACTCCCTCCCTCTACTCCCTGGTGCATTCATCCATCTCGCCCAACACCACCTCCTACTTACCTATCCAACAATCGAGGCGAATTGACCTCCCTATCAGCTTGAGCTCCTTCGATTTGTGGAGGCCGGGTGCTTGGTGCCATGCTTTCCCGCCTGAGGGGCCGGGGTGAGGGTCAACTACCCATGCGGAGCTGCAGTACCAAGTTGAGGGGGCTGCACTAGTCTTAAAAGACCCTCAATGAGGCGGGTTAGCAAGGTAGCGGCTTGTTGGATGGCAGCCACCCCAAAAGTCTTGGAGGCCTAGGGCTTGGAGGTGGGGCAATTGGAGTCGACCGACCATTCCGGTTGTTGTTGAGTTAGTGTATAAGTCTCTTGTCGACCTCATGGAGAGTGTTTATTTGCTGGCTCACAGCCCAATTGAGCTCATTCCCGTCCGGGGTGAGTTGGCTGTTACGAGAGCCATATATGAGAGTTGCGTGAATTGGACCCCATCATTGCTATGGAAGGTTCAAAAAATAGGAAGCACACTCGAGTTTGTATGTTGAGTGATCGCTATAAAAAATAGTAGTTAAGTATTATGGGTGAAGAGTTGTCCTATCCGCAGGGATTGGTGATATGGCACGTACTTGTGAAACTATTAGACTTTTATTCACTAAAGCCTTGAACGCATAAGAATCCAAACACACTCATAAACATGGATAAATATATTAACCCTAATAAACACACTAAAAATATGAAACAAACGGAATAGGAAAAGATAGACTCAAGTTAAGGAATATA
>CM008341.1:7598864-7609036 GCA_002525835.2 Ipomoea batatas | reverse complement strand
AGTTGAAGTGCTACTTGACTCTCACCTGAAATGAGATTGGCTTTTACATGCTATCGAAACTTTGTAATAGGCATTGCTTAAGTTGATTTAAACTACCTTTTTGTTAAGAAAATAGTACTATGTATTCTCTTGAGAATAAATTTAGATGTGTACTGATTTGCATTATTCCAATGCTATATATAAGTTATGTAGTGAAGGGAAAATTGTAAATAGCATAACTTTGAATGCTAAAGTTATAGATGTTAAATTTCATAAAGATGAAATTTATGTAGATAAATTTTTCTCTAATAAATGCCAGTTTGCATATAATCTTTGAGTATGAGATCTACTTTTCAAGAAAGGATGCGAAATTTATGATTATGTTGTTCAACTTGAAGCAACATGCAACATACAATCAATATTATCTTTGTGGCTTACTGGTAATAAGTATTTGTATATATGATTTAAAATATTAATTGGGAGATCTTGAAGATCCAGGATTCATTAATATAGTGAAACCTTAATAGTTTAAGGTAACTAATTTGGTTGAAATATATTCCACTATTGAGAGTGAATTAACCAAGTGCAGGGTTGCTATAAAGATTGCATAGGTCGATATGCTCAGGAGCCAATGTTGGGCACCAAAGATCAATCTGAGTAAAATATCAAGTACTTTTGAGAAGAATACTTGTAATCGCTGCATTGTGGGGGTAATCAGCTCTTTATATTTACTTTCTATAAGTTTCTTTACTTTACCGAGAATAATGGTAAAAGAGAATGTTTCATGTTAAACATGAAAATCTCTAAGCTATTATTTATGAGTAAATAAAATACTCGTCAAAGTGTACATAAGTTTGATGGAGTATCAACTTATGTTAATAGTGAAGACTAATTATGAGATTAGTCGTTGAATTGTTGATGGAACGCCTTAAATTCCAAGAGGTGATGAATTCATGGTGGATCCCACTTGTGTGGTCAAACGAAGCCATGGAAAGAATCACAAAGAAGTACACTAATTGGTCATTGCAATGATCTGTGTACTAGTGAGGTTGAGCTACAACTCTTAATGAATTTATAACCCTATGAGATGGGTGGTCCTGCTGAAACGGACTTAATGAATTCAGCGCTTAATGATTGAGAGAATGAGCATAAGATGCTCTTAATGATTTCACACACTAATTTGGGTAGTCTATATTGAGATAGGCTTAGAGAAATCACCTACTTAAGTGAAAAAGGTTAACCACCTTTCGGAAAGATAATGAGCTATCTTACTAGAACACTCATGGGCATCCGGATGTCCAATTGCGTAAAAAACATATGAGAAGCGTGATGTTCTTAGTGAACTACCATATTCATGTAACCTTTAAAGGTGGTCTATATTGAGATAGACTTGACAGAGTTAATGGTATATATTGAGATAGACTTGACAGAGTTAAATGTCTATATTGAGATAGACTTGACAGAGTTAAAGGTCTATATTGAGATAGACTGGACATGGTTAAAATGTCTATGTTAAGATAGACTTGACAAGGTTGAAGGTCTATATTGAGATAGACACAACAGACTTGAATATTAAGGTTTCATCATAAGCAGTCAAAGAGTTTGACTTTCATAGAACCTGCATTTTACAGTTGATGTGTGTCTTGAGTTCAAAATTTGTCTAACCGATGAGTTCAAGAGTCATATCACTCTCGGGAAGGAAATTACTCAATGTCACTACGTATCAGTACAAGTTTAAACACTGATATTAAGGTCAGCTCGTTTGTATTGCTCAGACATTGTCCTTTCTAGCTTTCTACTTTGAATGTGTGGGGGATTGTTGGATATCATTCAAAGCAACAACACAATTAAAGGGGTTATGGGACATGTGTCAACATTTCCTTCATCCTTGCTATTTGTGTGCTTATTTTGTGTGGTTGGTAAATGGTGGGTGGTTATTTCTATTACTATATATAGCCACCCCCTTTCCCATTTGGAAACACACCAAATCAAAGCTTTCTCCCTCTCCTTTAATTCTTATATCTCATTGTCTGAGCAAAGTGAGGTTCACCTGGGATTATAGTTGGTGTAAGCTTAGCCCAGTTAGTCTGTGTAAACTGTCGAAAGCGTGCCGGGATTCTTAATTACACCGTTACCGGGCAAATAACGTTTTTAAGGCAGTGTTATGAATTGTAACACGACACAGACTCCATTTTCTGCTTTAGTTGTTCACTTTTCCTAAAAGAGTGTCAGGGTTAGTTGACGTTGCCTCTATTTCCCAACAGTTTGAAAGGATAATACTACATTCAATACAAAATCACCTCCTAATATTCCCTAAATGACATGTAATTAGTGCATTAAGTTCTTTTTTCATATTTGATTATTATGGAGACATTTTATTGGGTTATCCAATTCACACCAATGCAAATAAAGAGATTTCTTTTTATAAAATCATAACATTAGCGAGTGAATGTTACTATGTGTCTCTTTTCTTAATATTTTAGGTTGGAAGAAGAGTCGAAATAAACTCTCTAAGTATATCAAATATGCAACTTAACAGTCTAAGACTTTAAATAATTTTTTTAAAGGCTTTTTTTTTATAATATTTTAAAATGAACAAAATAATGCAATTGAGTTTAAATTCTAAAAAAAAAAAAAAAAGAGGAGAGAGAATCTAAAATAACTCAATTGACAAAAACTTGTGTGAGACCGTTTCACGGGTCTTAATCTGTGAGACGAGTCGGATCAACATAATTTGGGTCATAATTAGTATTATGAGTTGGGTCACACTTGTGTGAGACCGTCTCACGGATCTTTATCCGTGAGAAAGGTCAGGTCAAGATGAAATGTAATACTTTATTCATGATTTAGTATTGCATTTACTAATATAAGTATTATATTTCATCTTTACCCGATCCGTCTCACGAATCTCACACAAATTTTTGTTTTATGAGTCGGTCTTTGATTGATTTTTATGACCCAAATTATGTTGACAAAATAGTTATATCCGTACTGAAAAAAAAATTCTTCTTCTTTTTAAAAGCTCCATAACTGAAAACCAAAAAACGGTCTTTCATTGTCTCTCACCCATTTCCATTGTGCATTGATTTTTTAATGATTGCTCAATGAAATCGAACAAGACGAAAGTTTTCTAAGGCTTCACTATTGAGCATTTAGGTTTTGTTAGGATTAATTAATTATATATATTTTGATTATATATGCTAATTAAAATGTATTAGAAAATTATATTCTCCGAATTAATACAAGTTTTTCATTTAGAAATTTTGTTAAGACAAAATAAAACCACGTATAAACACTTTGAAATTATTTAGAATGCTTATTCAATCAAAAGAGAATCTTTAGAAAAATCTTAAAAGATAAGTCTTCAAAAGATATTACTATAGCAAGCTAGAAGACAAGTCATCTTTGAAGAAATCAAAAGAAAAGAGGGAAATAAGAGGTAGGGGAAATCGTAAGAGAAGAAATCAAAGGAGGGCAAAGAAAATAGAAGATAGAGGAAACCAAAGTATAAGATAGAAGAATAGAAAATTGAGGACCAAAAGACCAATTCTAAGAATCAAAAGATGTGCAGCAAAAGGAAAAAAAATAGAAATCTATAGTCCAAAAAATAAAAAACCATAAGACATAATATTGGGAGTAGAAAACAAAAGACTAGAAGCTAAGATAAAAAAGAAATAGAGGAGTTGATCTTCCAAAAGAGTCAACTAAGTATAAGATTAGAAGGTGATGATTAGTAGAGCTGCAATATTTGATAAGCATTCCATGCTTCGGTTGAAGAAAGGAGATGCGCTGGTTGAGGGTTCTAGCACAATAGAAGTGGATATAAATCGAGTTTCATTGACTGAGAGAGCATATAATCCACCTATGATTGATACTCAAGAAGTTATTGATTCCACATCTACAAAATCTGCAACAGGCTCCATGCATGTCTACAACAAGTTCGAGTTCAGAGGATTTATATGATTATTGTTTGGCTCGATATAGACTAAGACGAACAAATGTCAAGCCACCTTGCAGGTGTGGGTTTGAGGATATGGTCTCTTTTTCACTTCTTGTTACTAATAATGATCCAATTACTTTTTAAGATTTCATTTCTAGGTAAGAGAAAGATAAATGGATAACATATATGATTAAGGAGATGGAGTCTTTGCACTAGATTCATACTTGGCAGCTAATTCAACTTCCTCAAGGCAAAAATTCTACAAGGTGAAAGTGAGTCTATAGAAAGAAGCCACCAGTATAAGAAAAAGAAGTAAAAAGATTCAAGGCTCGATTTGTTTTTAAGGGATTTTCTCAGCAAAAGGGAATAGATGATGATGAGTTTTTCTCTCTTCTTGTTAGACGTACTCCTATCAGGTTAGTGCTTGCTTTGGTAGGTACTTGGGATTTGCATTTGGAATAGATGGATGTGAAAACCGTTTTTCTACATGGTGATCTAGATGAGCAGATTTTTATGAAGCAACCTGAAGGGTTTGGTAAACCCGAAGGTGAGCATATGATGTGTAGGCTGAAAAGGTCATTGCATGGGATGAAATAGGCTCCACGAAAATGGTATAAGCTATTTGATTCTTACACGATATAGATTGGCTACACACGTTGTGAGTATGATTGTTGTGTCTATGTTAATAGTCTTGATAATGGTTCTTTTATTTTTTTTTTGTTATTATGTCATTTATGTGTGGATGATATGTTGATTGATGCTAAGAGTATGAATGGTATTATTGCATTAAAAGTTTTATTGATTTAGGAATTTGATATGAAAGACTTAGGTGATGCACATAAAATTCTTGGCATAGAAATTCACAAGGATAGATGTTCAAGGAAGTTGTGGCTAACTCAACAAAGTTATATTGAGAAGGTCCTTGAAAAGTACTCCTTTTACTAATCATTTTAAGCTCTCATCTAGTTAATGTCCCAAATAGTTAGCGAGATTGAAGATTAAAGGTTCCTTATGCCAGTGTAGTTAGATGCTTAACGTATGTGATGATTTGTACTCGACCTGATTTGGCTCATGTTGTTAGCCAAGTCAATAAGTAAATGTCTAAACTTAGGAGGCAATTAAGTGGAATACCTAATACTTAAAGAGTGCTATGGGGCATGGTATTGTACTTGAGAGTCAACATAGTGAGTTTTTAGTCGTGGGATATGTGGATTCAGATTATATTGGTGATAAGGATAATAAGCATTCTACAACGGAGGATGTCTTTACCCTTGGTGGTGGTCTTGTTTGTTGGAAATTATCAGTTCAGTTTGTTGTAGCTTTGTCTTCAACTGAAACATAATGCATGGTTGTGATTGAGGCAACTAAAAAGGCTTTGCGACTTTTAGGTTTGATTAAGAAACTGGGTATTGAGAAAGGTGGAGTTCAATTACATTGTGATAGCCAGGGAATAATCTTTTTGACTAAAAATCAAGTATATGATGTCATAACCAAACATATTAATGTAAGGTTCCATAAGAATGGAGTGTTCATTGCTTCTAGTTGGATATTGTTGCAGAAAGTTCATACTAGTGAGAATGCAGTAGACATGTTGATAAAGAGAGTTACAACTAACAAGTTCAAACATTGTTTGGACTTGTTGAGTGTTTCTAGATGCAAGATGAGCATATATGGTTAATTTTCCCAACACATGGGTATATGTGAGATTGATTTTTCTCTTAAGGGGCATATTCACCAAGGTGGAGATTTGTTGTGTATGTCTCATATGTATGGAGCGGGAGCAAAGTGAGTTAGAGGTGCGGCGGCAACAGCTCCGTGATATAGTACATGGGTATTTTAGTGCATGTACATGTTTTGAGATACCTATAAATATGTTGATTGTATCTCTAGATGTTTCATCACCATCACAATTAATAAAACATACAACAATTTTGTTCTTGTGGGCGTAGACACTTTGTCGAACCACGTACGTCTTGTCTTCTTTACTTTCTGTTATTATTATTGTTTCTTGTTCTTGTTAATCTCAACATTAACCAATTGAATCAATCATGCAATTAAGATAATAAAAAAAGAGTATAGACATGTCAGAAGATATAAACTAACTTGAACTCAAGGAATATCTTCTAAGCATTAAACAAGGCATTCCTTATATCTACTAAAAATTTGAGATTTTACGTATACGCCACAAGACTCAATAGACATATAATAAAAACTAAAGAAAATTCAGTAGAACATATATCACTTTTAAGCAAAGCCATAAAAAATATTGACAAAATAAAGAAAGCCGAAGTCGCAATAACTACCAAGAATCTAAAGGAAGTTTGTAAATTTTTTTGGGAAGAGGTCATATGCAATTGAAGATTTTTTTTTTTTAAAAAAAAAAGGGAAAATAGTCAAATAGGCTCTTGATAAGCTCCCAAGATACCCATATATTTAGATATAAATAGGGATAATTCTATAGCATTTCAGTATCCTTATGTGATTAATTTTACGATATTATGTAATTTAATTCATTAACCACATGCAAAGCTACCCTTGGTGTATTTTAAGACATTTCATAGGTTCCGGGAGCCGTTAGGCACGAGAAATGAGCAAAACGAGCAAACTGAGCAAGACAGGAGTCCTGGTGGGCTCAAGATGCTGCATTCACGCGTGAAGGCCGTGTGGACGCATTCTAGTACACGTCCACATGACCATTCACGCATGAAGGCCACGTGAACGAGACAATGCAGAGAAATCATTTTTAGGGCAATTTGGAGGAGACTAGTTAAGGAGGCTTGATAGACTTTTCAAAGAGAACACTTTTAGAAATCATATTTCCATTCTTAGATTAGGTTTTACATTTTCCTTGTAAATGAAGAATTGAAGCTTGAATTGAAGACTACATTTCATTTACTAGGTGATTTCTATTTGAATGTTATTTCTATTTTACATATCTTGTTCTTGGATTGAACTAGTTTATGAGCTTGAAGTCATGATTATGTTTGGCTTGTACAATATAGGGATAGAGTTGTGTGAATCTATGTTGCTTGTGTGAAGATCTTATTTCTTATTGTGGATTTGATTGCTTTGGTGTTGGAAAATATATTCTTGTCTATTGATTGTTGGTTTGATTAGATCTTTTATAGATTTGGCCAATCTATTGAGAGATTGAGACCTTGACTCTATCATGGTATTGATTTGAGTTGACTTGAAGCTTTTTGCAATCTTAGATCCTATGGAATTCTATAATTTAGAATAGTAGGAAAGTGTGTAGCCTACGTGTTTGATAAAATGTCCCTTAGGGATTTTGGTTTTCAAATGGTACTCATAAGCCTAAGAAGCCCTAGTACACAAAGGTGGAAAAGGACTAAGTTGGCACACTCTTGAATAGCCAACACAATTGCATCATTAGACCACTACTTGAGACATACGAGGAAGCAACATAGACGAGCACAATTCATTCCCTTATCCTCTTATCCGCTTATTTCTTATTTCCTATTTCTTATTACGTACTACTTTGATCTTAGTTACCTCTTGCTCACTTACATTTCATACATGCCATTCACCACCGTCACCACCCTCACATGTTCATTCGATTGAAAGCAATAGCATAGACTAACATCCACGTCCCTCCTTCGAGACCGACACTTGGGGAGTTTAGACAGATTGTCAAAATGGCGCCGTTGTCGGGGAGGGCAATAGGTTGTAAATTGTTTTGCTTTTACTTGATTGAATGTTCTTGAGAATCTGAGTATTGTTAATCCATTTTATTTTATTTTATTTTCTGTTTTATTCGTTTTTGTTACTTACCCTCAATTGGCTACTTCTAGTCAATTGTGGATTATTTGCTTTCTCGAAAATCTTAATAAGTGAATGCACACAAGAGCGAAAGGAAACCAAGGTTTATTTCCTTATATACCGGAAATTAACAAAGCAACAAGAAGGAAAAACATTCGAATTGAACAAATGGCTTCTGCAAGCGCTACGAGGAACTCTCAAGGAAGATGGACAACTATACCAAATCCACCACCAGTTCCAATTAACCCACTTGGACAGACCATTCAGAATGATCCAATATTAGAAGAACCACATATTAACCGAGTGAATCCACCGAAGCAAATTCGAGTTGATGAATATTATGAAGTACCGCAAGAACAACAAAGATCCATAGCAGACTACATGACGCCAGAATTTAATATCTATAACTCTATTTATGTACCGCCATTGAAGAATGTAAACTTCATGTGCACCCGACAATCCTTACTTTGGTTCAGAACAATCAGTATGCAGGATTACCTTCAGAGGATCCACATGCACATATTACAAGATTTATTCGAGTCTGCGGGATGTATAGACAGGAAGGAGTAAGTGAAGAGATCATCAGACTAAAACTGTTTCCATTCGCTGTAATTGGAGAAGCAGCACGATGGCTAGAAAGCCAGGATGACCATCACTTCAGATCTTGGCAGCAATTACATAAAGAATTTACGAACGAGTTTTTTCCAATCACCAAGACAATGAGGATTCAAAGACATATCCAAGAATTCAAGCAAGGGAGATTAGAAAGTTTAGGAGAAGCCTGGAGGCGATTTAACGTTTTAAAAAGGCAGTGTCCGCACGATCTTATGCATCCCTGGCCTGGGATGTAATCAGTTCATTGTATGGAGGCTTAACTGACGAAGGGAAAATGCTCCTAGACTCAACTTCGATTGGTGCATTTATCTCATTAGCACTGCCAGAAGCAGGAGAACTAATTGAAAGAATTTCGAAAAATACTTTATGTTGGTACGATAGAAGAGAAGAACATGGCAGAATGTATGAGGTAAACAGTCATGTAGCAAACGAAGCAAAGATTGAAGCAATGAATCACGAAATCAAAAAGTTACAGTCTATGGTGGAAAAAATGGAAGGAAAGACGAAACCATGTATGGCTTTAGCTTTGTATTGCAACATATGCGGAGGACCGCACGACACCAACATATGTACATCACCTTCTGCAACAGAACATGTAGAAGCGGTAGATTACCAAAGAGGTCCTAGCTACAATGCCTACGGAGGTAACCAAGGACAAAATCACAGCTGGAAACAAGGAGATTGTTGGAACAATAGCAATGGAGGATTCCAAACAAGAGCACACTATAATTATGGCAATAAACCCACCTACGGGCAGAGCGAGAAGGGTAGACTTACTTATGGCCCAACTCAAGGGAATGGAGACCAGATGACTCATTACAAGCCTAATTATAACTCTCAGTTGGATTATGCACAACAAAGAAGGGACGACATAAGAGAGGTCGACGAAAGACTCACAAGAATCATCATGGAATTAAAGAACAATAGAGCGAATCTTAAACAGGAGATTAGACAAGAGATTTCAAGCTTAAGACAGGAATCGAAGGCTACTCTTAAGACGATAGAAAACCAAATATCGCAGATGTTTAAAATGATGTCCGAAATGCATTACGGGCAACTTCCAAGCAATACGGAGAATAATCCTAAGGGAAGAGTCAATGCCGTGGAAGCAATTGAAGAGAAACATGATGGATGTGATCCAATGGATGTAATTTGTGGAATATGCAATTGTGAGAAATAAAGAATGAAGGGAAAATAGATGGAAAAGACTACCTCTTGTAGTCCAAGCCTTGAGAAGAACATTGAAAACGCTTCTTGTGGAATTCCAATGAAGAAAGAAGAAGGTAAAATCACCTCTTGTGATCAAGCTAAAGAAAGCGTGATGCAAAAGCACGAATCCAAAATCTCAAAAGGAAAAGATAAGGCAAGAAAAGGTACATTTAATGCTTTCATGCAAAAAAATTTCAATGATAAGCAATGCCGTGAATTATTTGGAAATGATGTTTATGATGATTATGCTTATTTAAGCAAAGAGATTTCAGCTTTTAAGACTGGGTTACCCCGTTAAGAAGGGTGACCCAGGAGCTTTTGTAGTTCTTTGTTCCATAAAGAACATGAACTTTCCTAATGCTCTCGTCGATATTGGAGCTTCTATCAATTTAATGCCCTCTAGTTTGTTTGAACAATTAAGCTTACCTAGTCTAAAACCGACAAGGCTTACACTTCGCCTAGCCGACGGAACCACGCGGTATCCGAACAGTCTAGCGGAGGACGTGCTTGAGAAAATTGGAGAATTTTTAGTGCCAGTCGACTTTATTGTTTGTGAAATGGGAAGGGATGAGCCCTTTGGCTCTTTGATCCTTGGAAGACCATTTTTAGCTACATGCCATGCTCGGATTGATGTGAGCACATGCGAAAT
>CM008341.1:7569799-7579934 GCA_002525835.2 Ipomoea batatas | reverse complement strand
TTTTTGTTTTAAAGAAATAAGGATTTCTTTTCTAAGACTTGAATTCTCTCGTGTATAGCTCAATATCTCAGCACTCTGTATTTTTCGTTGTAGGTCCGATCGCTGTTATTGCCTCTTCTCAGTTCCGTACGTGTCTTCAAGTCTTCTTGGGCTTCTTATAATTCAAAGAATTATTTGCCCGTTATGAACATTCAAATTTTGAACGTTCACTTGATCTGATTGGTCATTCCAATCTGATCTTGATGGCCATACCATCTCATTTAATGACCATACCGTTGATCTGATAACTTGCCAATTTGATCTGATAAAATCTCCAATTTGATCTGCACATTTAATGTCGCTGGTAACTTTAGACAAATCACCTCTGTAATTTGCTCACAAAGTCTTCTTTTACGGCTTGATTGATCCTTGAAACTTGTAGCCTCCAATTTTTGACTTTGTTGCCTTCACAGCTTGATATTGCAGACTTTGTATCCTTCAGAGCTTGATATTCTTGACTTTGTTGTATTTTTGATCTTGGGTAAGTTGATCTTTCAAAATATATTTTTCTGGGTGGCTCTTGCTTGAGTATGAGCAATAATCTTCAGAAAATCACCACCTTCAAATTTCTTCTGGTTCAGGGTATTATGTACTGAACCCAAAAATATTTGACTCTTAGTTGCTCCATTGCATGCTCCATAAGCTTCAAAAATAGCTTTCACGCGTGTAGAGAGGATGTAGTTTTCACGCGTGTGTAATCCATGCAAAGTTACTCCATGTTGACTTTGACTTCCTCCATTAGTTGCTCCATTGACCAAACTAGCTCCATTGGAAGATTTATTGACCAAAAATAAAGCTCTATTGACTTGGCCGTGTAACTTGCTCCAAAGCTTCTTCCTTTGTATTAAAATGTAGCAAGTAGGATTCGAACGCTGGACCTTTGGGTATATGCTCAAGTCTTTCACCATTTGTCCATTTCAGCTCATTCGGTCATATCCATCAACCAAATATATTTGATCCTTTATAGCATTGTATTGCATAAGGTGTAGAGATAGTGGATCTTGAAGTTCCTCTCGGCTTTGACTCAACTTCCTCCATTGACCAAACTTCCTCCATGAGTTACTCCATTGACCCAAAACTTGACTTAGAGCCGTGATAGTATTAGCTCCATTCCTTGCTCTCCAAAGCTCAAAATGTTCTCAATAGGATTCGAACTTGAGTCTTCTAACAACAATAATTTAGCCTTGTCCATTGGATCATGTACACTCATGTGTATAATGGAAGCAAATGACTTACAAGAGTCATAATAAAATGAACTCTATAAGACAATAATTCGAACCAAACTATTGTCAAGACTTGCCTTTCGGGTCCAAACTCTACACTCTAAAATAAAATAGGGGATTTCTAAAATTACAAATTGGCTCATCAAAACTATTACAATTTTGTTCCTAACATAAAGTTCGATGAGGTTGTAACTTCTACATTTTCATTTTTAAGTGAGCTTAAATTAAGGACTGAAAAGTGTAAAGTCACACTTTTATGAATTAAGTGGGAGATTGTTAGAAATAAATTCCTAACGTTGATTCATATAATAAAAGTGTCACGCTTATATGAATCAAGTTGGACATTACTAGAAATAATTGATTCATAAAATAAATGTTGTAATTCCATAAGGTGCTCACGATGATGATTAGTAATGTATAAAGGCGGAATTACTGGATAAAATTCTCTTCCTCTCATTCTGTTAAAATATAAGAGTTAAAAGATGTATGTTAAAAAAGGTTATGGGTTCTTTTAAGATTGTTGCCTATTTTGGGTGCGTTTAAGAAATACTGCCACCAATATTTAAGCAACATTTGGGTCAATAATCTGCAAGGGTTTTTTCATCACATCTTTCACAGACCCAAGAAAACTCTTGGAATTAGGGCTTTCTAGTCTCCATATCATCAGTATACAGATTATAAGGATGAAACAATTCTTGATTTATTTTGTCTAGAGATTACATCTCCAATGGAACCAAGTAAGTTTTATCTTTAATTCTGTTTTAACTAAAAATCTATGATCATAAACATTATTTAATTGATCAATTTGATTTACATGCGATTGAATGTTAACTGTGCTTTTGCATTCGAGTTGTAGCGCATAAATGTTTGATAAACAGTTAGAATAATGCATGTTAGAATAATTTATTTTATGAGTTAGAATAATATACTTTATAATTAGAATAATGTATTTTATATGTTTTGAGATCGTGATCACAGTTGTATGGATTACGATCCATGCAATAATGATTGATCGTCGTTGATGTTCAACTCCATAGTGCACTACCATCAATCTCATGAAAGTGGAAACCCATCTTTAAAAATCGCCAACATACCAGAGATCATTGGCTTGCTTACCAGAGAAATCACCATGGATGAGTCTCCCAATCTCCCATATTGACTAGGCCAGCACTTCAATAACCATAGAGAAATCATCAACTTGCTAGTGACAACGGCCACACATCTCTACAAAATGTCCTCATTTCTTTTTGATACCTTTGTAAGCTGCAATTCACGAAAAATCAACATGAGTTGTGATTTTAATTTAAGTTATAGAAATAGAGACTAAATCTTCTTTACATACTCGTAATATTTCAAGCAGTCTTAAAAACGACGGATAAAGTTAGCATTCATATTGCATTTTTTTAGTACTACTGACTCTGTTACAATGTAGTATCTGTTTATAACTACTTTTTCAACCTACAGTTACCTCCACTGAGGCTCGAACCCACTCTCCTCCATGTGGGAGTCAATAGCATTCATATTGCATAGAAGTGAAACAAAAATGTTGGCTTTATGACTTTTAGGGTAGTCAAAGGTTTGCCACACTACCTTTAGAATAATGAGAATATAAGAAAAATGTATGGAAAAATATATAGAGAGAATATATGTATTGTATTACTTAGAATTACTTGTCCCCAATATGGAGGGTCTATTTATATATATTTTAGGCCTACAGCCCTACAAGGAATAAGAATTCTGGATTGCCTCATATTGGAGTCCTTGTTACATTATAAATAATAACCCTAGTCCTACTTATATTATAAATACTAAGTCCAATCCTTATCAAACTCTTCGGTAGCTCTGTACTGGGTCTCCTTCTTGGGCCCTCTTGATCCAGTTACTCTCTTGGGCTGGTCCATGTGGCCCATGCCTAATATATTATTCATCATCCAATCCCCAACTTTCTTGAGATTTCATGGATTCCAAGTCTTTGGAAAGTATGCTAAGAGATGCTGTTTAATCATATTCTTGTGATCATCTTCGACTGAGTTGACCTAGAAATAAGATTTCTAAAATTTATAAAAAATTCATTATTTATTATTTGTTATTATTATTGACAGGGTAATTGGTAAATAATCGACAAAAACCACAGGCAGACAAGCGAACGTGGAATTAAACACCACCCGTTATGCTGAGGAGAGAAGTCATTGCCAACGGCTCCACCACAACGGCTCCACTTCGCATTTAAGACTGTCATCATGAAGATCGTTACAACTCATAGAAGAAGAATCGTTGCACTTGGAGTATAAGTAGAAGCCTGCTGTAAGATGAGGGGGGGACACTTTTGTTTATTACACACAACGCTACTGTACTGACACTAAAACTACTCTTTGTAATATCATACTGTAATAATATACAATTATATTCCGGTAACATATTTACCGTCATTGGTGCTTTTATTGAGAGCTAAGGCCAAATCTCAAGCAAGCTCTACATATAACAACAATATCAGCTTATCAGTGGAGATGGCTGGATCAAGATCTAGCGATTCCCACAATTCTCACCACGAGAATCGTGACAACACCGGTGGTGGTCACAATGATTGTCATCACTAGCAGGGCAACAACAATCACAGTGGAGGGCAGCAAACGCCCAAAGCACGGGAACTATCTATGAACCCCCAGGCAACGACCCGGGTCATTCAGCAGGCAACGACAGCCCTAGCCTAGTTGGGGGCGGAGATTCAAGGTCAACTGCTCCAGGCATCCGCACATAAGGAGGAAATAGAGGAAAAGCAAACCCAGCGTCTGTGCCTTAGTGCAACTCGTCGACCGGCCGTTTCTATGCCCGCCATGAGACGGTGAGGTGAAAGGGTTGCTATCCAGCCAAGGTTGTGGGCGCAGTCGAAGGCCAAAAGGACCAAGGGTCCACACCAAGATGAGCAGTCACTCCGGATGGAAGGGATGGGTGAGTCCGGGGGACCGACTCCGTGTCAGTCCACGGCGCTCAAGCAAACCCCAAACATGCAGAAGGAAGTGGTGGAAAAACTTCAAAAACAGATAGAAGAGCTAGAGAAGAAGGTAGAAGCAAGAGAACATTCACCAGAACCTAATGTGAGGATGACCGCTCCATTTTCTTCTAGTATAATGGATGCGCCCCTCCCAAAAGAATTTAGGTTGCCCACTATCAAGGCCTACACTGGGACTTCTAACCTGCGTGTCCACATGACAAGGTACAAGGCAGCCATGGTAATGACCGGGGCTGGCGACGCCGTAATGTGCATGGCGTTCTTGTCCACTTTGGATGGAACTACCCAAGATTAGTTCAACACGATTCTAGATGGTTCGATCCAAAACTTTGCAGAGTTGTCCAACCATTTCTTGACTTATTTCTCCGGGCATATACATCACAAGAAACCGTTTTCACATCTCTACGGAGTAAAGCAAGACAGGGGTGAAAGCATTAAGAAATTTCTTAAGCAAATGGAAGAAGGAAGTCAATAATGTGTACGACTTCGACTCTAAAGTGGTAATCCTCATGTTCATCTAGGCATTGAGGTCAGGAAATTTTCATAGACAGCTGAACACTCACCATCCACGCTCCTATGATGAGCTAATGAGAACAGCAAACAGCTATGCCGAGGTGGAGGAGGCTGATAGAAAGAAGAAGGCAGGAGGAATGGGCGATTTGATAAAGTTGGTCCGGCCAACCACGCACCACGCCCAAACCAGTCAATGAAGGGGAAAGACCATGAGACGCCTCATCTCGCCCCACCGCGACACTTAACACCGCTTACTCATCCGGTTAGCGTGATTCTAAGTCACGCTGAGAAAATAGGAATGGTGCATTTTCCCTCAGAATGCATGGCAACTTCTCCAAGCGAGGACCAAACCAAATACTGTCGGTTTCACCGACAGGTTGGCCATGATACTAACGGGTGCCACACTTTAAAAGTGTAAATAGAGGAACTAGTGCGGAGCGGATACTTTGCTCAATTTGTTAAGTATCCAGAGCAGTACCAACATCAAGGCCTACCCGACAATGTGTGGCGAAAGGAAGAGGACCTCGAGCCGTCCATTTCCAACGCCAAAAAAAGAAAACATGATCAAGCCAGGAAGGAAAGAGACAATAAAACAGAGGAGGAGCTCGCGCAACATAGAAAACACGTTATTCGCTGATGGTTCATCCTTGTTAGATTCATTACAAAAAAAAACAGGCTGATGGTCCGTCCTTGTTAGATTCATTACAAAAAAAAATAGAAAGGAGAAGGGAAGAACTCTATAAAAAAACAAAGACGACCAAATATCATATTTGATTCCTATTCAAATATCTCCCAAGCCACCTCAGCCACTCACGTTGGCTTAGGGAGTAGGGGACTGGTGACAGGGTAATTGGTAAACACCCGATCCGAACCACAGGCAGACAAGCGGACGCGGAATTAAACACCACCCGTTATGCTGAGGAGAGAAGTCATTGCCAAGGGCTCCACTTCGCATTCAAGACTGCCATCATGAAGACCGTTACAACTCGTAGAAGAAGAATCGTTACACCTGGAGTATAAGTAGAAGCCTGTTGTAGGAGGAGGGGGGACACTTTTGTTTATTACACACAACGCTACTGTACTGGCACTAAAACTACTCATTGTACTATCATACTGTAATAATATACTATTATATTCCGGTAACATATTTACCATCAATTATATTTTTTATTTTTATTATTTATGAGTTTATTATTTTAATTTATTTTTTTTACGGAACAGTTGATGGGCTACAGTAAGTCAAAACCAACTGCCTGGCAGGCAATCGGTCTCAACTGATTGGGATCCAGTTGGTTTTGGCCGATTGGAATCCAGTCGGTCTTGTTCAACTGGAGATTTGTCGGTCTTGATCGATTGATTTCCAATCAGTCCTTGACCGACTGATTTTTTAATTATTTTTCTGTTGTTGTTGTTTTTTTTTTTTAATTTGATTATTTTTTGTTTGTTTTTTTAAAGAACGCTTTGAGTTCTTAGTTTTGTGTCTCATCCTACATTCAGCGGTGGTAATACGAGTTGTCGACCTAGTGGTGGGTGTACGAGTCTTCCACTTAGCAGTGGGAAGATGAGTCTTCTGCCTTATGGTGAGAATACGAGTCTTCTACTACCTAGTGGGTATATGTTTCTTCCACATTGTGGAAATACATGTCTTCCACTGGCTAGTGGGTATACGTTTGTTCCTTAGAGGCCTGAATGTAGAAACTCGAGAAGAAGTTGAGAGGCAACATTATGTGGAGTATGATGAGCTAGTACAACTAGCCATAAACGTGGAGCAGTCCTTGCGACGAAAGAAAAACCGATTCCACATGAGTTCTTCCATGGAGGGTTCTAAGGAGAAATTCCAGTCAAGGAATGGCAATGGTAAACCAAAGGAGTCTAGAGAACAAAAAGGTAAGGAGATTATCGAAGGAAACTCTAGGTCGCGTAACATCAAGTGTTTCAAATGTCAAGGAAGAGGTCATATTGCAAAAGTTTGTCCAAACAAGGTAAATATGACAATAAAGAAAGGGAGGATTATTACCGACTCCGAGCAAAGTGATTTCAAGGGGCAGCCCGAAGAGGATTCTGAATCACATGAGGATGTACTATTTGAAACTGATAATGATGAAGTTTTTGAGGGACCAGTTGAGAGAGATGCTTTGATGGTAAGGCGCATGCTCAACATCCAAGCCACCGGGGATGAATGTCAGCATGAAAACATCTTTCACTCAAGGTGTTTTGTTCATGGTAAGGTGTGTAATTTAATAATTGATGGCGGGAGCTGTACTAATGTTGGTAGTACAAAGATGGTGGAGAAGCTAGGCTTGAGCACACACATCCACCCTACACCTTATGCGCTGCAGTGGTTAAACAATGCAGAGGATATCAAGGTGAATCAACAAGTTTTGATTCCAATCAAGTTGGGACAATATGAAGATGAGATCCTTTGTGATGTAGTGCCCATGGATGTTGCTCACATTCTTCTAGGGAGGTCATGGCAGTTTGATAAGAAGGTGTTGCATGATCGTTATTATAACAAGTACATGTTTGAGCACTGAGGCAAGAAGATCACCTTAACCCCAATGACTCCGAGACAAATTCATGATGACCTTCAGAAAATGAGAGAAAGAGAGAAAAATGAGAAAAGAATTGAAAACAATGGAAATAGTGAACAAAGTATTGAAAAAGAGAGGGGAAGCAAAAGAGAAAAATAAAAGTGAGGAAAAAGAAAAAACAAAGAAAAATTTCTTTGGAAAAAAGAGAGATGTGGAAAAAATGATAAGAGCAGGGAGGCAAGTTTTTCTTTTGTTGCATAAAGAACCCAGTGAGGGTACTTCTAATCTTCGTCATTTGCCTGAGGCAATAACTTCTTTGATGCAGGAATTCGAAGATGTTTGTCCGGAGGAACTTCCCGCGGGTTTACCCCCATTAAGGGGATTGAACACCAACTTGACTTGGTGTCGGGAATGCCATTACCAAATAGGCCAGCCTACCGGTGCAACCCAGAGGAAACTAAGGAAATCCAAAAGCAAGTTAATGAATTCTTGGCCAAAGGGCAAATCCGAGAAAGCCTAAGTCCGTGTGCCGTTCCTGTTTTGCTAGTACCCAAAAAAGATGGGTCCTGGCGAATGTGCGTTGATTGTCGCGCAATTAACAAAATAACGGTCAAATATCGTATCCCTATACCCCGTTTAGATTACATGCTTGATACGTTCTGGGTATCATCAAATAAGAATTAAGGAAGGGGACGAATGGAAAACATCCTTCAAGACTAAACAGGGTCTATATGAATGACTTGTTATGCCGTTTGGCCTTACTAACGCACCTAGGATTAGTAAAGTATTTTGAATTTCTCAATCAATTACAAGAGAGAGAGTGAGAGTCCTTTTAATATAACCTACTGAGGACTCTCCTATTCTATTGGAAAACTACTAAGACTATATTACAACCACAAGAACTAATAACATATATTAAGAAATAATAAATAAATGGTAACAACCAAATGTAACATAACCCACACACCCCCTCAAGCGCAAGGTTGCACCTCGACAACATTGAGCTTGCGTCGGAGAGCCTAAAAACGCGGTGCCGGAAGAGGTTTGGTGAAGCAACTTGACCATGAAATTGACTATGAAATCTCCTGAAGCAACTTTGTCCCGAACGAAATGAAAATCAATTTCCACGTGCTTAGTCCTAGCATGGAAAACCGGATTGGTCGCTAGATAAGTGGCACCAAGATTGTCACACCATAAGTGAGCTGGTTAACCAGAGTCAAGTCCTAGCTCACGGAGAAGGGAGACCACCCAGGTGACTTCCGCAGAAACATCAGCTAACCTTTTATATTCAGCTTCTGTAGAAGAATGAGCCACAGTACGCTGCTTACGAGAGAGCCACGAGATAAGATTACCCCCATAGAAGACTGCATATCCGCTAGTCGATTTTCTATCCACAGGGCAGCCCGCCCAATCAGAGTCGGAGTAAGCATGTAACTCTGTAGACGAAGAAGGAGATAGTTGAAGACCAAACTGTTGAGTGCCTTTCACATAACGAAGTACCCGCTTTAGGAGCCCCCAGTGTTCTGCAGTTGGAGAGTGCATAAACTGACAGAGCCTGTTAACTGAAAAGGAGAGATCGGGCCGAGTAATAGTGAGATACTGAAGAGCACCTACAATGCGGCGGTATTGAGTAGGATTGTCAAATGCCTCAGCTGATGGAGTGACTGGTTGAGTTGTGGCAACCGGAGTAGCCAGAGCTTTGCAATCCGCCATCCCAACTCGTGTAAGAATGTCACTCATATAACGACGCTGTGATAAGAGAAACCCATGTGAGGTAGAAATAGTCTAAATACCCAAGAAAAAACTAGGTACGCCTAAGTCTCGGATTTTAAAGGTTCCGGAGAGTCGAAGGAGTAGCTTGTTAATCAACGAGCCGTCATTACCCAGCATGATAATGTCATCGACGTAGACTAATAGATAGACCCTAGAAGCACCGGATGTGTAATAAAAGAGAGAGACATCAGTTTTGGAAGCCGAAAAGCCTGTGGAACACAAGAACTCATGCAGCCGCTTGAACCACGCACGAGGTGCTCGTTTGAGCCCGTAGAGGGATCGTTGTAGATGGCAAACATGACTCGGGTGCACGGGATCCTCGTAGCCTGGTGGTTGTTTCATATACACCGTCTCGGATAAGTGCCCATTCAAAAACGCATTTTGAACATCTAGCTGTCGTAGTATCCAGTTGTTTGAGACAGCTAGTGAAAATAACAATCTGACTGTAGTTGGTTTGACTACCGGACTGAAGGTGTCAAAGAAGTCCTCCCCAGCCACTTTATTGAAGCCTTTTGCAACAAGACAAGCTTTGTGACGCTCAACTGAACCATCTGTCTTTCTCTTGGTTCTAAAAACCCACTTGCAGCCAAACACATTCATACTCGAGTCTGGTGGTACCAGCTTCCAGGTGTTGTTGTGTAGCAAAGCGTTAAACTCTTGGTCCATGGCATCACGCCATTGTGGATGACCAACGGCTTGAGAGTAACACGTAGGCTCAACCGTGGTAGTAAGGGCGTAGAACTATTCACCAGTTCCGCGGGTTTTACGTCGAGTTCGCATAGCATGCCCGTCAGTTTGAGTTACCTGTGTCGCAGTCTGAGTCCGATCTGGCTCTGATTGGGCCTTAGAGGGAGCTTGTATTTCCAGTGGAAGAGGATCCTGATTCAAGGGTAATGTTGTGGACACCACTGCTGTTGGCCCAGGTACTGTAACAGGCCAAATACCCCAAGGTGAAATACTCGGTTCCTGCGATGAGCCAACCTGTAAAGCAGAATCAAACGGGAAAATAGACTCATTAAATCGGACATGACGACTGACGTAGACAG
>CM008341.1:7515796-7526349 GCA_002525835.2 Ipomoea batatas | reverse complement strand
ATAAGGAACTTTGAAAATCATTTTCATTCACATTTTAAGTTACCTAAAATGATACTTGCTAAATTTATTTTCCTTTTAACTAATAAGCTTGAGTTTCTGGAGTTTTGGGAATCACATGTACTTTGTGGTTTGAAAACATTATTGTTGCGATTTCTTTTTATTTGGTCCCATGACTATTAGACTATTTTCACATTTAATTCTTAAATATTAACTTTTTTTTACATTTGGTCTCACAATTTTTAAAACATTATCACATTTAGTACTTCGATCTAATTTTTAATCACCGGTGATTAAATTTTTAATTGAAAAATGTCATAGAAAATGACAACTTTGTTTTTCAAGGTAAGTAACTTAACTATTATACACTCATGTTCAATAGCATTGGGATATAAATTTTGTCACTGGTGATTGTAAATTAGGCTGAAGAATTATATGTGATAATATTTTAAAAGTCATGGGACTAAATGTGAAAAAATTAATAGTTAGGGTGCAAATGTAGAAATGTTCCGATAGTCATGGGATCAAAAGTGGAAAAAACTCTTACTATTGAATTGCTTTCCATGAGGAAAGTTAATTTCATGTTTGAGTCCATTGTTGAACAAATACTATTAGTAGGTTAGAGAGTACTTAAAAAATCTTGAGTTTTTGAAGAGGTAGGTCAGGGTCATGCTATTTTTTTCTGGCTAAAGTCTTTAATTAATTAATTTGTATTTGAAGTACTTTAGAGCAATATGCCATTTGGGTAAAAAAAAAAAACACACACACACATAAGATTCCCTAGAATGACTTTAATTTGTTGGTTGAGTCTAAAATTTCTTAATATGAGGTTTTTTTTTTTTTTTTTTGGAACACTCATGATTCTTTACAAGATAGTATTTGTTCTATACTTTCTCAATCATTTTTAGCCCAAAGAATCAATGCCCACACTCACGTGCTTTTGTTTATAGTTAAATCCATTCACGTACATTTTAAAAGGAAAAGAGCATTTTGGAGGTTTTCTAATAGAGTTTGGAGCTAAGAAACTCTCTGGAAGAAGCTAAGGATGCTTTAGAGCAGCTCGGGAGAAGGTCGCGTTGAAGAAGCCGAAGCTGGGATTGGATATGACGTTTTTCGAGCAAACAGGCAATGACACGCTTGTTCGAAAGCCCATCACTAGACACGGGTGTTAACAAGCCTATGTGTCAGCCGATGTCTGAACACAGGCGAATCCACTCCTATGGTTTTGCCCGCACGCCTATCCCTGTTTTGCGTTTTAATATGTTTTTTTTTTGTTTTTACTTCTTTTGGGAGGTAAGTTCGAATCCTAGACCAGAAAAAGATTACTCTCTTATTTTTATTTTCTGAAGAAAGAATCTCACCATAGACTAGCTTTAGCTTTATATTACACTTACTTTCAAAGGTTGTATTAGAGATTCCATCATCAATTTCAAGATCTTTGGTTCCTCTTTATAGATTAGGTTATTCTCTTCTATTTACTCTTCAGCTTTTATGATGTTGTCTATTATCTATGTCTTTGCATTCTTTACATTAAATATGTGTGAGTAGTTCTCTCTAGGCTTGGGTTAAGGGTGGCTTGAGCTTCTAAATGTCTTTTCTATGATTATTGCATAAAGCGATGGAATCCTTACTTAGGGTTCCAAATGTTTTGGGGAATTTTTCGCATTCTCTTCTTAAAGTGTGATGCACAGCATCCTTTGCATGTTATTAGAAGGAATTCAATTGCAACGAAGGTTGGATTGAATACTTAATTAAGCCTTTCGTTGCAACCCATACTAGCTCTATGAAAATAGGGGAGTTAGGGAGATTTGAATGCTTTTGGGCTTCTTGGATTGGGAATTGATGCATCACCGAAGTGTGACAATTCATAATCTCAATTTGAGTTTGTTTGACAATGAAAGTAGCTTATAAACTCGAGTTCTTGAGTGTATTGCTTTGGATACCCTACTATTGCTAGAAATGACCTCCCAAAATATATGAATATTAGAATCCTCCCCTATATCAAGCACCACGAAATCATATGCGATTACGTGTTGGTCAATTATGACTCTTATGTTTTCAAAGATCTCGATCAGACATTTTATTGACCAATAGGCCATTTTGTGGAGTCATGTCCATTGGTGATTGATGAGTGCTAAAGATGCATCTTTCTAGGGGTCATCATTTTGGGATTATTTTGTGCTTAATTGAAATTCTTGATTTGGATGGTAAAGGACATAAGATGGTTTAATTGAGGTATAAGGACTAAAGTCAAGTACATTTTAGTGTTTTATAGGAATTTGAACTAAGTTGGGAGCATTTGGACATGATTTAGAGCATAATTGAAAGAAGCCCAATAGTAGCAAAAATCACGATGGGTACCACGAGCATGGATTCGAAGTTGGTAAAATTCATAGAGTTGCACGGCGTTGGCCACGTTCGTGGGTTTATTCAACTGGAGGTTGCACGCAGGCACCACGCACAATCGTGGAGCGTGTTCTTGGGATGGGCGTGAAGGGGTATAAAAGGCTTAAAAATTGACTTTGTAACAACCAATCTTAGACTTTACACTTTTTAGTCAGCTTAAAAACTCTCCAAATCTAGAGAGAGAAAGTGGTTTTAGGGTTCAAAGTGAATTGACAATTCGCTTTAATCGTGGAACTTCTTCTTTCTTGCTTGAATTGGATTACTAGGTGGATTGATGGCTCTTGTGAATTGAAGCTAAGTAAATTCCTGCATTTTCTCTCTTTTGATTCCTCATTCATTTCCATTGATTAGCTCAATTTCATTTAATTTGCATCTCAATCTAGATCATGTGTGTCTAAGTTTTCTTAGAGATTAGATGAGCATTTACTTGCATGGTGTTAGTGTGATTATCAATTGCCCTTGGAAGTGTATTTATGTTGATTGGTTGGATATTTTTAAATAGAGTTAATACATCCAATGGTCCTCCAAGTATTAGCGATATACAGGTAGTGGTCCTTCGTCTTTAAAACGACCAGGAGTCGTCCTCTATCTTTTTCAAAATAACCACCCGTGGTCCTCCGTTAGGTTGGGTGATGTATAGCAAAAATGAGTGATGGTGAGTGTACGGGTATGAAATGTCATTCCGCTGAGGATTGGGGGTTATGGCACGCAATATGCAATCACAAAACTAGGCACTAGCACAAGGAAATCAACAAGAAGCTAAGCAAACGACAACGAGGTAGAACAAACACATATAAACAATAGATGAGTGCAAAATAAAGAAATAGGACTCAAGTTAGGGCATTACCATCTAGATGCTTTAACACTTAAGTTTGGGGGAAGAACATTAACCCTAGGTTCTCAAGGCTAGCACAAAGGAATCCAAGTTTTCACAAGGATTAGAACAAAGGTTGCCACATTTCCATGGTGTACCAATCTAAGTTCTTAAAGAACAAAAGCTATTTTGCCCCAATTCTACCCCTATTTCCATAGAAGAGAAAATAGGTTTGAGATTGGATTGGCTTAAGTCTTCCATCCAACTTCCATTGAAATGAAAGACTTTCCAAAGACAAGCAATAATCAATGGCCATTAACTATTGAGTGATAGAAATAAATCCAATTCAAACTCAAGAACCCTAGGTTGGGGTTCTTCCCCTTTTTCACAATAATCACAAACTAAGCATCCAAATAGATAATACAACCCTAACTCAAGCCCATAAACTAACTACTCATGATTAAATAGCATAAAGAACACAAAAACACAAGTAATAAACATAAATCTTGCAAAAGAAAAGAGATAAAGGAAAGAAAACTTCTCTATTGAAATGGGAGGAAGAATCTTGAAATCCAAGCTTCAAATCCAAGATTACAAGCTCCAAAAGTGTTAAAATACATAGATCTAAGCCTAATCTAACCTAAAAATATGAAAGGGAGTGAATGGGAGTGTTTAGGGTTCAACCATGGGTCAAAACCGTGTTCAAAATGCTCAAAACGAGCTTAAATAGTGAACAGAGCAGGTCCCAAACGGCCTGGTAAACGGCCGTTTGTGTGGCCATATGACTCCTCTTCAAAAACAGCATTTTTGCACTGTAAATCGGCCTAAAACAAACGGCCATGCATACGGCCGTATGCCAGCTCTCCAGAAATTGCATTTTCGAACTCTGTGCAGCTGCTTTGACTTTTAGGCTGTTTTTCACCATTTTCCGTTCAGAATTACGAAATGTGTATTTCTATCAAAGTTGTAGCCCTTGAAATATTCTTTCCAATGGGCCAAAGATCACGTAACTTGGACATTTCTAGGCTGAGATATGATCCAATTACTACGATGTCGACGTGCAGAAATTTCACAACCTTGACCGTTTGCTTCTCTTTTGTTTTAGCTTGTCCAAATGATCAATACCATTGAAAATACAACTCTTAAGCTCCATTAGAAGTGTTGCATCAATATCCATAGCTTCTCATTGACTCCCATTGACTCCAAATGCATCCAAAATGCATGAAAATCACCGTCTTTGCTTCCAATGCTTTCCAACTCATACTCCTTGCAAAAAAACACAAATAAGCACTAATTCTCATGAAAATTGGAATGATCTATAAACAAAAAGACTTAGTGAAAGGGAGAAATATATAGACAAATGAGCACTTATCATTGGGTGTCAATTGAACGTTAATTATTGAGGGTAAAATTGACATTACAATGATTTCATCCTTAAGCTATACTACGTGGATGAATTTACCACAAATTCCTTCGCCCAGCTGTTCCCATGGTGACAAGTAATGGAGAGGAGTATATATTCAACAGCAGCAACCTATCACCAATATAAACAATTTAACATATACAGAGAGCAAACTGTGTATCAATTTTCATGGAGAAATATATAAGAAACCAAACTTGAAGAATCAAGAAAGCATGAAAAAGAACCTGTAAACCCAAAGACTTCATATGGTGCTCATTTTGAAGCTCCCGCAAACGCCCACTTACGGCTATAAGAGCTTTAGAAGGAACACAACCCCTATTCACACAAGTTCCTCCAACTATATCACCTTCAACAATAGCAATTTTTAAGCCTTGATGTACATGATAAACACTACATTTGATCAATTCAATAAAATTACTAAAAATCGAAGCATATTATATAGCTCATTACCCGGGGAAGACTAGCTAGCATATAAACATAATAAAAACATTAAACTCCAGTAACGAAGTTCATTTTTACTTTTTTTCTTATTGAGTGTTCAGAAATTAGAAGAAAGCTTAATCAGCACCATGACCGCCAACACCAGCTCTAATAATCAACAAATCTTAATCAAACTGCCCTGAGACGGAGCTCCATTTCCCGCCAAGGCTGAAGTGATCCTTTTCGACTGCGAAAGCTTCAGCAAAGTAAATCGAGTCGAACACACTGAATAATTCAACGATCTAGCTCCGAGTGCCTCTCTCCTGAGCCCGCAAAGCCGCAGCGATCTAGGAGCCAGGACGCCAGAAGAACGGATGGCAGCGGGGGAGTCCCATCTGGCCACCGCCATGGCCGAAGAAGAGTTGGAGAGAGAAATTGAAGATTGCATTTTCAGGGAGGAGGAGATAATGCGGGAAAAATGAAGGTAAGAGGCGGAGAGGGAGAGAGGAGAGAGTTTAGAGTATATGAAGATGAGGAGCAGAGGCTTTGGTGTTGAGCTTTGAGAGGTCCGTCGGAATTCGGAAATGGCGGAAATAACCGGAAAATTGAGCTTAGGTCTAAGAATTGGGCGAAAACGACAGCCTTAACATGAAATACATGGAAATGACAAGTTTGCTCTCATTTTTAACGTCAGTTTGACACCGTTTCTACGAGAGGACCACGGGTGGTTATTTTGAAAATGATAGAGGACAACTCCTGGTCGTTTTAAAGACGAGGGACCACCACTGGTATATCGCTAATACTCGAAGGACCAATGGAGGTATTATTTTACGTAGTTCATAATTATACTAATTTATTATTTTATATATTATTGACTCAAAATTATTTTGAAAGTCTTTTACTAATATTATTTTAGAGATATTATAGTTTCCTAATTCATATTGTCCTAAAAATATTATATTGAGTCTTATTGTTTCCTAAATTTGAGTTACTCTAGAAATATTAGGCTATCCTTAACCCAAAAATTTCTCTCACTTTTTAAAATGGGTCCTACTTCTCATTCATCAAATTTGTAAATTCTTCACTATTTGTTCTACATCCCTGCAATATTCTATCACTTTCAAATCAGATTTACCATGCTTTTTCTCCCACTTTTTCATTCTCTATCCTCTTGCTAATTTAGCAATTTCTCTCTCCTATTGCAAAACACATGGCATTAAATAATAATAATAATAATAATAATAATAATAATAATAATAATAATAATAACTCTTTCTTTCCACATAGATTAGAAATGGGGGATTGGCAGGGTTGATGATAGCCTTATATGGAGCCTAATAACAATCCAAATATATATACAATATCCTCATATATGTATGTATGTATGTATGTATGTATGTATGTATGCATGCATGCATGTATGTATAAACATATGAACATATAATGCCTATATGGACATAAAAATATATACTGTACATAATTCTAGCATATATGACTTTCTTAGCTGTACTAATCCTAATATATAAAAATATTAATCCTCACTAATTTCCTGAACCCTAAACTGTAGCATTCTCATCCTCTCCCCTATAACAATATTGCCAAATAGAAAAAAAAAAGTATTATGTAGTCTCCTTCCTCATCATTGATTTAATTTTGATCTTCTTCCTCGATCATCATCAGGTTCTCTCCTCTATTCACCAGTGATTCATAAGTTTATTTAAATTTATGGGGTAGACTATCTGTGATATGTGTGATTTTATTCATATTCGCATTTGCTAGAAGGAGAGTTTGCAGCAGAGCAAGTGTAGGGATTCAAGGGTTATTGTTGATTTTGGAATCCACGTCAGAGTTTATGTCCTCCAAAATTTACTTTTGCTCTACTTGTGATTTTGTGTGTGTGTGTGTGTGTGTGTGGGTTAAGAGAAGGATTTTGAGATATCTATGTTGTATGGTGATTTTATGGTCTTTAAAAAGAAAGATTTTAGGCATTATAATCACTGTGTGAGAAAATTCTGCCTAGTGCACTTCGAAAATTAAATTCGTGAAAATACTTATTGGACTCCTTTTTGTTTGAATTTTTTTTCTAGACAACCTACAGTTGTAGCATTTAATATTCATAAAAAGTTTGTGTTGAAAATATGCTCAAGTAATCACAAAAAAAATTCGTTAAGTTCTTGGCAGTGTGCTATTTGTAAAATTTCTGTCTGGAGCAATTTTGAAAAAAAAATTTGTTTGTTGGCAGTGTGTTTGCTACTTGGTTATTAATATCTTGGTGAAAGTTTGTTTGGCCATGATTCTTATTTCATTTTGGAATATGATTTTTGAAATGTATTGAGACTTGAAAACTCTCAATCTGGTAGATTAATGTGTTTCCACATGGTTATTATACAAGGTTGAAATATTTACTTTGGTATAAGGATTGTAGTTATATATTTATTTTGATATTGGAGGATTATTATGGAATTTGGTTTATTAGGTAGGAACCAAGTTTATCTTGAGGAGTGAGCAGTAATGTAAAAACTGACTAAATAGGGAGTTATGTAACTTCCTTGTTATTTTGAGAAGCGAGTAGTAGAAACATATCCTGACTGACTATGACTATAAGCCCTGTTGATTTGAGTAGTTGTTAGGGAAGCCTACCACTTGGGTGTTTACTCTGTTTGAGTAGTAGTCAATAGAAACATATCCTAGCTACTTGGGTTTATTACTACCCATTGGTCTTGGAAACTCCTTGGTGCTGTGCACACTTAAGGTTTTGGTTCAGTTCCATTTCCATTTGAATCGGAATTTTTGCGTAGTGTTCAGTAGAGTGATTATTGTTCACTAGGGCGTACTGAAATAAGACCACGCCCTATTATTTGATTTGATATTCCTCCATATATTCCTGAAAAAATGATTTCTTTTAGAAAATATGTTATTTGAAAGAATTATCCAAAAATTTTATTTTGAGTTAATCTCTACGTATATTGAGAGGTGAAGCAAAGATGTATTTTAAAGTTAAGTTTTGAGTTGAGTACTATGAAGCTTTGTGGCTTATTATTTTGGAAGTGTGGCTATATATTATATAAAACCTATTTTACGGGGTGGAGTAAACCTTACTTAGCAATGTTTTGCTAATCATGTTTAGGGGTGTTAGCAAACAGAGCTTTCGACAAACTACTCGTGTTCGTGTTTGGTAAGCGTTCGTTTATGTTCGTTTATTAAGGTAAACGAACATTAACAAACAAAATTTAGAGCTCGTTTAATAAACGAATAGGGCATGAACAGTGGTAAGCTCGTTTGCTAAGAGATCGTGACCAAGCTCGTTTGTGTTCGTTTAGTAATGTTCGCGAACAAGCTCATTAAGTATTCGTTTAATAATGTTCGTGAACATGTTCAAAAATATATATAGTTGTGTTGTTTGTTTGGTTATTGTTCGTGAACGTAGATTATGTCTTGTTCGCAAACGAATTGTGTTGATGAACATATGCAGGTGTTTGGTAATTAAGTGTTCACGAACCTCTTTATGAACGTACAATAACATGTTCGTGAACGTGTTCGCTAACGTTAACAAATACGTTCGTGAACATGTTCGCGAACGTTAATAAACACTAATGAATGCTTAACAAACGAACACGAACAAGATTTTCAAAAACCTTAACAAACGAACACGAACACTCTAAAATCCTTAACAAACGAACACGAACAACCTCCGTTCGTTTATGTTCGGTTTGTTAACAGCCCTAATCATGTTAGTAATATTATCACTTGGGTGCTGCTCTAGTACTCCATGATAGGCCAATAAGATCTCAAATGATCGACTTTGGCATTAGTAATTATATCTCTTGAACTCCAATTAGCACAATCATATCATACATTTCCTACTTTAGACACTTGAAGACACCATTGCAAGGAAAGGCTAACCCAAGCCCATTCCATCTCGTTTGATTCCTTTAATTGATTTGTTAAGCTTGTTTCTATACTTCCATACTTTATACTTTGAATTTTGTACACCATGCTTTCACACTTGGCTCTAACTCTTGAAAGGTTCTGGCTCACTTGTGGTTTGCCACACATTAATCGTATCCAAATATGTCATCCTCTTGAGAATGACATTCCCGGGAAGTTCCGCCTTTTCCAACATACTTTACATCCATCGCTAGAACTCACATCTCGTTAGTGATGACTCTCCTAAATTCAACCTCTTGCAAAGGGAATATGGCATTATGCTTACACTCGCTCCCAAATCACACAAAGTTTTCCACCACTACAAATTCTCTAATCACACAAGGAATGAAAAAATTACCTGGATCTTTAAGCTTTGGTGGCATAGACTGTTGGAGCACTACACATGTAGTGGTATTTCCTTTCAACTCCACAATTGTCTTCTCATTGACATTTTTCTTGTTTGACAACGGACTTTTCAAAAATTTCTTATATGAAGGAATTTGTGTAATGACGTCCATAAATGGCATCATGACCTCCAACTTACTGAGTTATTTCTTAATTTTTTTTCTCAACCTTGGATGATCTCCGCAATCGTTGGGGGAATGGTAGGAGATGATATGGAATCACCGCCACTTCATTTTTCTTCGATTTTCTCTTACTTCTTAAATTTTGTTCTTCCTTCTTCTTGCTCTCTTCACTTCTCTCATTCTCCTCATACTCCCCAACCTCCTTCTCCATATCTTCGTCAACAACTTCATCTACCTTAGGCATTGGGGGATCTTATAGCCGTTTCATGCTCCTTATAGAGATGGCATTTACATGATGCCTTGGATTTTCAGTACTTGTAGGGAGTTTTCCATTTCCACTAGAAGATGGTTGTGAACCTTGAGTTCCTACCCCTTGGGCTTGTAAATTCTTAATTTGGACTTTATGTTTGTTTATAATATTCATTTGAGTGTTTGCTTCATGAGACCTAGTTGGAGCTCCCTATTGATGCTTTTTGGTTTGGAGATGGGTTCCATTAAATTCCTTGTACTTGCCTTTGAACTTGATTTGCTTGGCCTCCTATGCTAGTGCTTGATTACAACCTCAGAAACCTTGATGGGGGAGGGGAGCTTAGTGGATTATTGGGTGTGAGGAGGAGGGAAAGAGAGGTGGCAGAGATAATGGTGTGGTGCATCCCAGTGGGTTAGGATTATGGGTGAGGCATTGAGGGGGGCGGTTGGCTTGATAGCAGTAGCTACAGAGCAACTGGTGGTGGAAACAACGTGATACGCGGTAGTAGTGGCGGTGTAATCAATGGTGGCTATAGCGGTGATAACGACATGATCAGCAACGACGACTTTGGTGGTGGCAAGGACGATGGTTGGGGGCGAGTAAGGATAAACTCTGTTTGGAAGGGCTACCGAAGGCTCTAAACCACATGGGGAAGGGGAGCTTGGTAGCTTATCGTGTGCAAGGAGGAGTGAAAGAAATGTGGCAACAGTGACAGTGTGGTGCAGCCCAGAGGGGTTACGATCATGGGCAAGGCAATAGTTTAGGAGGGTGGTTGGCTTGATGGGGTAA
>CM008341.1:7496074-7506893 GCA_002525835.2 Ipomoea batatas | reverse complement strand
TATATATATATAAATATATATATATATATATATATATTTGTGTGTGTTAACCAGAGAGAACTGTCAGTGAAAATATATAATTGTATAGAAAAATGAATATAGAAAAACTTAAGCTATTTATATAGAAAAATGAAGAATGTTAACCACATATTCAAACTCAAAAATCTTAGGCCAGGAGTGAATCTCTGAACCTCCATGTATCTCTCTAACAAATATATTATTATTATTATTATTATTATTATTATTATTATTATTATTGTTGTTGTTGTTGTTGTTGTTGTTGTTGTTATTATTATTATGATTATGATTATGCAGGACACACATGTATGATGATGATAATAATAATAATAAGAGTTAATTCCAGCAATGGTCCCTCGACTATGTTGATTTTCCAAAATTGATCCCTGTCTTTTAATTTGGACAAAAAAGACACTTAACTATTGAATTTGTTCCGACATTAGTCCTTCCGTTTATCATCCGTTAGTGAGGTGTTATATGTGGGGGTAAATGGGTCTTTTCATTATATTTCATCTTCTTCCTCCTAGCTTTTCCCAAGGAGTAAACTACCAAACCCCAATAACTTTCCCAGCAGCAAATTTATTCAAATAACTTCACAAAACACAAATCAACAACCAAAATGTATGAATTAATTTCTATGAAACATTGACACTGGTCGGCGGTGGAGACGTGCGACGGCGACGGTGGAGACGCGCGACGGTGGCGGTGGAGATGTGAGACGGCGGCGGTTGCGTGACCGGCAGACAAGCAGATTCTCGGCAGGCGATGGTGGTGGCGTGAAGTCTGTAGCAAACGAGCATGAGACAGCGGTGGCATGACGTCTGTAGCAGACGAGTTTGCGACGGCGGTGACTTGAGATTTGGAGTGCGACGGCGGTGACTTGAGATCGCGACGGCGGTGGCGTGTTTATTGCCTTCTCACACTCGAATGAAATTTGTAAATCCCCAATTCTGCAATATTATTTCCTAAACCCTAATTGGTGGCTCAAAAGCATTGGGCTTGGAGTACGGATTGCATATCACGACACTCCGGCCGAGCATCCACGCGAGGAGGGCGAACCTGACGGTGAAATTCCAGGATATGTATGGCTTCAAGGTGGAGGGGAATGTGGATGATGCGAATGTGCTGAATGAGGTTAGGGAAAAGGTGAGGCAGCAGGGGCGAGCACGGTGGTCCCTGGAGGCCAACAAGGGTTTAAATGCTTCTTTTTGGATTATGTTTTGTTGATTGGTTCGGTGGTAGTAGTTGAGGAAGGCAAAAAATGAAAAGTCTCATTTACCCCCACATATAACACCTCACTAACGGATCATAAACGGAAGGACTAATGTCGGAACAAATTCAATAGTTAAGTGTCTTTTTCGTCCAAATTAAAAGACAAGGACCAATTTTGGAAAATCAACATAGTCGGGAGACCATTGCTGGAATTAACTCATAATAATAATAATAATAATAATAATAATAATAATAATAATAATAATAATAATAATAATAATAATAATAATAATAATAATAATAATAAATGTAATAATGATGATTATTCAAAATAATAATAATAATATTGTTGTTGTTGTTGTTGTTATTATTATTAATATTATTATTATTATTATTTTGTATAAGGGTATTTATGTCTTTAAAACCTATTTCATTTCTATTACTTTAACCAACCAAACATCGGAATACAATTCCTAAAGTCTATTCCTTCAGCGAACCAAACAACAGAATACAATTTCGGTCCTATTCCTTACCTATTCCATTCCCTGTGAAATAGTATTCATATTCCCTCCAAATTCATTCCGTGAACCAAACGTGCTATTATTGTGCAATAAAACTTTTATCAAAGATCAACAGACGAAGAAACATCATAATTCATAACAAGTCTAGTTTTTTTTTTTTTCTTAATTAAATCAAAAGAAAATTTTAAACAAAATTAAAACTGTTTTTGCTTCTTAATGTCTTTCTTTCTTAAAAAAATCTAAATAAAAGAAAAATTAAAAAAAATGCTAAGTACCTCCCAAAAATTCGTATGTTCACTTCTTCAAGTTATCCCTTTGCTTTAGCTGTTGGATTACCTAAAAATCTTTGTCAAATATATGGAAATAAGGTTACATGTAGTGTTCCAGATTCTCAAGTCATCTCCAAACATAAGTGGAGTAAAAGTTGTTTCTTGGAATTCATATGAAATTGAAGAGGTTGTTGTCGATCAAGTCTTGGGTTATTGGTTAAAGTTGAAATTTGTAATTCTAATATTGTTATTATCATATTTTACTAAAAGTATGTTTTTGTATTTTTAAATTTCTTTTTGGGTGAATAATAATATTTATTTATTGGACCACAATTATATGGATGCTAATTGATAAATTAATTCAATTTGTTGATGGTTTTTATTGGGTTTGAGCTTTGAGGCAAATTATTCTGTGGACTCAGTTTCACCTTGCAAAGTGAATTTTAGTTCAAAATACACAATTTATATATTGAATGCTCACAATTTATATAACGAATGTTCACAACTAAATGTTCACAATTTGAATATTCAGTATGTAAATTGTGTATTTTGATTCGAGTCCACCTTGCAAGGTGAATCCGGATCCATGGTATATGGAACTTTGAAGGTTTGTTGATCTGTATAAACTGATCAATAATTATATTGCGAATCGGGATGCATGTTACCCAACACGTACATATTTTTTCGTATTACTTTTTTTAATTTAAATTTGTTTTTTCTTTTTCTTATTGTATGATAAAATTAATGTATAAATATTATACAATTTAAAAAATTCTAACTGAGAGCTTTTAAATGACACTAATATTGATATATTTTAAATTTTTTAAAAAATAAATCTATAGATGCATAAAATCAGTACTTTAATGTAATGTTTATTACATTAATCTTTGATTTTATAAAAATATAGAAGAAACATTATGAACCTACTACATAGTGAATGAAAATAGATATGATTAATCGACAATTTTGTGTAGTTTATGTATATTAAGGTTTATATTTATGATCATATTAAATAAATATTATGAACATAGTATAGGATGAACGTTATTAAACATGATGAGAATGTAATGTAATTTTTATGAAAATTAAGCTTTGTTTGTATGAATATATTGAATGAATATTATGAATCTACTATAAAGTGAATGGAAATAGATGTGGTGTACAATATGAAGTTTAGTGTTTATGTATATTAATGCTTAGATTTAATTATGATCATATGGAACAATTATTATGAGCATAGTATATGATGAATGTTATTAAATACGATGTGCATATACTATAATGTAATGTTTATTTACATTAAACTTTATGATCCTTTATTTACATTAAACTTTATTTGTATGAACATATAAAAAGAATATTATGAACATATATGCTATAAAGTGAATAGAAATACATATAATGTATGTGCGTTTAGTTTAGTGTTTATGAACATATAAAACAAATATTATAAATATAGTAATTGATAATGTTATTAAACATAATGCATTAATTGACACTTTAATATAAAATGTCATTTTAAACTAGGGTCCACAATATAATTTGCCATAAATTGATATTGACATAATTTGTTGCTTTCATAAAAATAAAAAAAAATATATATATATATATATAACCATATGCAATTGGTGGTATGGGCCAAGAGGTTGATATTGATGCAATTCATCGCTTTCATAAAAATAAAATTAAAAATACAAGCATATGCAATTAAAAATTTTATCCGAGATAGTGTTAGCAAGAATTAAATTGCAAAGATTATGATTTATTCATTGTGTCACCCTTTCCAAGGCAATACAAATATATTTTAAAATTAACTAATATATAAATAATAACAAAGCATGTCACATTTTTTTTAGTAGATCAAATTTTTTATTTCTTTCACCAAGCACCTCATGTTCAGTTGACATTTTAATAATTCTCCTTGAGAGAAAGTCACACGATTGAGTCCCCATGGATGAAATATTAACGCTTTGGGTTACACCAAATGAAAAAAAGTGTATTCAACATTTCAACATATACTATCTTGTAATAGAGTCGAGAGTAATAAATTTTTTTGTTTTCTTTAGTCTTTTTCACAACAAAGTGTTGGTTGGAAATAAAGACACTAAACTTACAAAAACGACTCGTGCGTATTCTGGAACAAATGCTACCCCTTGACCTTGAGGAAAGCGATGACTTCATGAAAATAAAAATAAAATAAATAAAAGATAAAATTGGTGATCCGATGATGCTCACCACCACCGACAACATCACAAAATCCCAAACATTACACAACACAACCGACTTTCCTCTGGACGTGATAGTGGGCAAATTGTCGTTTTTTTTTTATTCTTTTAATTATAAATTTTATGATCAAATTTTTTTTTTTTGAGAATATCAAATTTTTATTTTTTAGTCATTGATATGACCATTATAGATTGAAATGATTATGATCAAACGTAAACTAGGACTAAGTTTATCACAATATGCGTACTAATTTGATCCGTCTATCTACGATGATCAATGACTAAAAAATGATGTAATAAAACCAATTAGATCAAATATGTTCTTTTTGCAAACTAGCACTATTAACCAAATTGCAATTGTGACACTATCAACCAAAAAAAAAAAACGAATAAGCAATGAAGATAAATGCCCTGTTTGGTAAATAATCAGCCTATCAGCCAATTTTGACTTATTTAACAACTATTAGTTGTTTGGTTAATAAGCTTTTTGTAACTCCAAAATACTAAAATTCAAAAGGCTACTCAAAGCAGCCTTTTCAATTAGCTTTATGAGAAAAGAAATTATACCAAACAGCCATCAGCAAACAGTCAAGTTATCAAACAACTTTCTACAATCAGCCAATATTATCAACAAATAATACCTTCTAACCCAAACAGCCAACAGCCATTTACCAAACAGAGCCAAAGACAATGACAAACCTATCCAAAAATGAATTTAAAACACTTATAATAATTCCAACCAAAAATAGTATCTACTACGTAGTGTCATATCAACTACTATAAATATTAATTTTAATGTCTAAACTATAATGAACTTCTCCTATAAAATCTTACATTAATAAACATTGAATAATTTATTTAAATATAAATATTAAGCATTAAATCAATTGCGTAATAGGCCTGTTGTAAAACTAGTAAAATCTACTATACTAATAAGAGCCAAAGAGAGTTAGGCCTAAAATGAGTACAAAAAATGGCGGTCAAATTATTTAATCAAATGGATGGTTCAGATGAATTATTTAATCAAATAGATGGTTAAGATAATTCAGATTAATATTATTAATAGAGATTACCTAATTTAACCTTACTTTTATGATTATCCGTTAAGTTTTCCGTTAAATATTCTCTTCTCCGTTAGTATTCCGTTAACTTTTAACTTACCCATTAATTTATATAAGAAAGATTTTAGGTTCGAACCTCATCTCAATCAAATTTGACATAATTAAATTTCTCACTCTATTTACTCTTATTAAATTAAATAAATTAGTAGCTACAACAAAAAATGATATATATGTATTTCTTTAATTTAGAATTATGTGTCTACAATACCTTTATTTGAAAAAAGTATTCATTATCAAAATATTAAATTAAATAAGAGAAATAATTTCATTAGTTATATTGTCTTTATTTTCTCTCATGCAAAGATTCTTTACATTCAAATTTATCAATTGATATTCATTACATTATCCATTATCTTAATTTTACAATATCTTGTAATTAAATATCAAAGTTATAGTACAAAATAATGTTATATATTTATTTACCAAGTATTTTATTAATACTATGAAATTTTTTTTTAAATAATTTGAAGCTAATTATATTAACTACTTGGGGATTGGTTGACAAAGAGAGTACTCAAATAAGCCAACAAATTGAAGCGGAATCGCTCTATTTTACTCTTATTGAATTTAATAAATTAGTTGTTACACCAAAAAATGATACATATGTATTTCTTTAATATCATGAAAAAAAATAAAAAAGAATAATTTGAAACCAATCATATTAACTACTTGGAGGATTTGTTGATAATGAAAGTACTCAAATAACCCATTACCCAGCAAATTGAAACAAAAAACTACATTTTAATATCTTTGGAATATATAATATTTTAAAATTTCAAATTTTTATCAATTTATTTAATCTTTTTTCTTAAACTAAGGATTTCTTTATCCACAATAACTCATCCAACAATAATGGTTGAACCAAATGAACCCCAAGCAGAACACCTAAAGGAAAGTCCATAGCTCCTATATCATAATCTCATTGCATGACATTGTCATCTATGCTACGAACAATAACCGAATTGCAAATAACACACTACCAACAAAAAAGAAGAGAACAAATAGTAAAGATGAAGACAATGACAATGTTACTCAAAAGAGAATTAAGAACACTTAGAAAAATTCAAATGAAAAGTAGTATTTATTTAGACTATCATTTTTAGACCAAATATTTAGACTATCGATTTTACAAGATTGCAAACATTTATTTTAATAATAATTATAATGAATTTTCTATATTATCCTGGATTCATATACTTTAAGTTAGATATTTAAATAAAAAAATTCGACATTCAATTACTCATGTATAAACTTATCATATATAATTTTGCATCGATATACTTTCAAATATTTTTTTTAAATATAATCATTGGGCATTAACTCATACGCGCAATGCACGTATAAACCTAGTTACAAAATTATAAAAGGTAGACTCAGTTTTTAAGAAAAATTTTATAATATCTTTAGAATGCCATATGTTTTGTAAATTTGTACGTACATTTCTTCTTGTGCAATAGCGTAAATAAGTTGGGGCTATGCGCCACTGTATCTAACTAGGTTGAGATATATAGGATAATAATGTTGTTATTACTGGTTATAGAGCAGTATGAATACAAACTCAATTGATAAGAGGCATGAAGACTCTAGAGTCTAGATATATAAGCTAGGAAGTTTAGAGGAGTTCCTTAAATTGGGATCCCTCAAAACAGGTTGAGAAAAGTCGTATTTATAAACTTGGAGGCTGGACATGTGCAGAAGTTTGTCTAACAGCAAGAGCAAGAGTAATTCCATTAGAGAGTTTTAGATAATTTTTATATATTAAAAATTATGAGTGTGAATTTTTTCACAAATAAGAGGAGTGGTTCTTTATTGATTTTTATTATTGTAAATTTGATTTTATTATGGGACAAAATAATATTTATTATTGAAAAAGAAAAAGGCGTGCAAGTGTGCGCCTGACGTATAGGGGGTGCCCAGTGCACACACCAATAGGCGCATGAATGAGTTTAAAGTTTTATTATTTTTTCACGTCAGATTTTGTTTTTCCTTGTTCTTGTTTCTTCCAAATTTTTCTCTTTCCTTCGGTCCTTCCTCCATCCCTCTCCTATTTAACATTGTAAAAACTATCAAAAAATCAACACTATTAAGGATGTTCTATTGGTGACAATATACATACGTGACTTTTATGCACCTTGGAAGCTGACCTAAAAGGTCTAAATTTGAGCACCGAGATCGGGTAGTAGAGAGTAGAAGTCAATTGATCCTCCAGTGCCATGTATAATCTATATATACACTTTGTATATGTCCATCATTGTGAATATAATTTTATAAAGCACATAACATTATAAAAATTTTCATTTTTTCCCCATGCATAGAAGATGTTAATGTTTATACTACATGAGAAAAGTATTTAGACTAAACTTTTTAATTAATCAAATATTTGACTTAATTATGTGAAGGCAAGTGATATCCGTCATAATTTCTTAACTGTCCGTAAAACTATAAATTAGTCTCTTTCACAATAATTGAACTATGTAAATTCACGTCAAATATTAAAATCTTATTTTACTAGTATTGATATATACATTAATTTTCAATCCCTGAAAGCAACATCCGATCCCTATTGTAGCTTATTTCTTATAGACCAGGCCAACCTCTCACTTTCTATCTGTGATTTCTACAAATCTACTGTAACTCTCCCAGCTACGCATTGTGAAAATTGTCGGCATAATTAAGCTTCACAATGTGCTTCTATATTAGGGCTATTAGTCAGTCTGACGATGAAAATATACTAAGAAAACGAACAATGGTCCTATTTGGTAACATAGCTAGCTTATCAGTCAATTTTAATTTAATTCACCACTATTAGTTGTTTAGTTTAGTTAAACAACCAATATATAAATGTCTGGTTAATGAGTTTTTTGCACCAGCTTATTGTTCTAAAACAATAAAATTCAAAAAGTTGTTCAAAGCAACTTTTTTGATCAATTTTTTTTAAAAATAAATTATTCTTAAAAGTTATTTTGCATATTATTAGCTATCAACTAGTCAAACCTACTAATTTAATTCACTAACTGCTATCAGTTAACCATTATTAGCCAAACACTCCCAATAAATAATTTAATTGAAATGCAGAATAAACTTGGTTAGTAAAGTCAAAGGAGGATCGATGAAAGATCTTCTCAATCTCGCATTTGGTTACGTTGCATGTAAATGTACGTGGATACGAGTGCTATCAAACTCTATAGTCAAACATTTATGGGTCGTTGTTTTGAATGGATACTCGAGCCCTTTATTTGGATTGATTTGGTTTCACCTCCAATATTGCATTACAATTTATTTATGACTAGCTAGGCAAAATTTAAAAATAAGAAAATAAAAAATTGGATCGAAGTAAGTTGCTTTAGGGTGTGTTTGGTAACCCGTAAAATGGCTTCCGGAAAATATTTTCCGAGTTTTCGGTGTTTGGCAATGTCCGGAAAATGTGGTTAACGAAAAATGTTTTCCGTTGACCAAGAAAAATCAGTTCATTTATCTGAAAAATGACGTACGGAATTTTTTTTCGTAAGTCATTTTTCGAAATCGCCAAAATGGTCATTTTGCATGTTCTCGACCAAAACCAAGCCATATCACTCATGACCATTGACCGAGGTAGGAAACCGCCCGAAACCTTTGCTACATTTTTTTATTTTATTTTTATTTTTTTAATAAATTATATTTTTTAATAAATAACATTATTTTAGTATTATTATAATTTTTTATATTTTAAATAAAATAATTACAATGTTTAATTATACAATTCAATCCATTTTCCATAAATGAACCAAACACACAAAGACAGTTTTCCATAATACGTCCAAACACTGAAAATGAAACTATTTTCCGAAAAATGACCTATTTTCCAGAAAAGATTTTCCAGAAGTCATTTTCCTGCTTTCCAAACGGACCCTAGTGTAAATGATCTTGAAGAATTTGCAGAAGCTAATTTTAAAAAATATCTCAAACTTTGTGCTCATTTTTTTTAGGAATGAATCCAATTTCAAGAGTGTGGTAAAATGGTAAACTTGCCTTGTAACTTTAGTCAGCACTCAATTTAGATTGTCCATAGTTAACCAACTTAAATCAAGAAGACACATAAATTAGTAATTCAACAATTAGACCAATTTTGATGAAATTGTTAAGTATATTTTTTTTCTTGACATGGTTATTACTATTTGACTAATCATTGATTATTACCAATTAGTATATCAATCCAAAGATAAATAATTACTATGTTCAATAAATAGTAGTATAATAACCCCACCCAAAAAGATGGAAGGTCACACTTCGGTAAGACCGGTTCACGGATCCTTATCCGTGAGATGGGTCGAATCAACATTCAAATATCATACTTATATGCTCAAATGTAATAGTAATCAGAAATAAATTGTTTGTTACTTATAAGGGAAATTGTAATAATTTTGAGGAAAAATATAATACGTACTTTTGGTGCTATTATTCATTAGATTTATTTGCCTTCTCTGCGAGAGCTTCCTACGGTCAAATTTTATTTTGCTAAACGTAGTTGAAATACGCTTGCCCATGTTTTGGCTAAGAGAGCGTTGAGTCTTGAGACTAATGAGAGGATTGAATATTTGAATGTCTTGATTTTATTCCTCTTTTTATTTCTAGTTTGATTGGTATGAACGATTTGGTGAATTAATATATTGCGTGGTTTTGTGTTTTAAAAAAAAAATGTAATACGTACTTTTAAATTAAAATGTAAAGTGTTACATTTTCCTTTAAGGGGTGTGTTTGGAAACCCGGAAAATGATTTCTGGAAACCATTTTTCGAATTTTTGGTGTTTGGGAAGAAGTAAGAAAATGTGGTCAATGGAAAGTAAGTGAATGGTCAACGGAAAATAAGCCACTTTTTCAAGAAAATGACTTCCCAATTTTTTGCGAATTCATTTTCCGGAATCCATCCACCTATCACGTTTGCCTCTTGCGTCTACCTCTCGCCTCTCGCTTTTTCTCCGGAACATTTTTTCCGATTTTTGAGCAAAAAAAGTTGGACTGGTTTCCAAAACCAGTCCGACACTGGTTTCGCAAACCAGTAAATCTACTATTTTCGCAAACCAATGGATTTACTGGTTTTGATGTATTTTTTTGCACATTTTCTGGATTTATGTTCATTTTCTTGCTCATTTTCTGGAAAATGAACCAAACACAAAGACAATTTTCTGCTCTGCAGCCAAACACAAGAAAGGAAAATGTTTTCTAGAAAATAACTCAATTTTCCAGAAATCATTTTACTACTTTCCAAACACACCCCAGAAGTATTGCATATTCCCATATAAATAATAAACACTTTATTCTTAATTAGTATTAAACTTTTGCGTATAAGTATTACATTTTCATCTTGACCCGACATGTCTCACGGTGAGACGGTCTCACACAAGTTATTGTCAAGATTAAAATAATTTATTTTAATCTCTCTCTCTCTCTCTCTATATATATACTGTCTCTTATAC
>CM008341.1:7456822-7469452 GCA_002525835.2 Ipomoea batatas | reverse complement strand
TGCTAAAAAGATTCCATGCACAGGCACAGGCACAGGCACAGGCAAGGGCATGTAAATATGGAAAGAAAAAGCCATCATGGGTAGAAGGATAGATATATGATAGATAGATGGATGGGTAATCATTACAGATGGACTCATGATGGCAACGCCTCTTCCCCTCGCTAATCCTACTTTTAAAAGTGTCTAGAGAGAGAAAATTCATAAATAAATCAAAATAAAAAAATAAATATAAATTATAAAAATAAAAAAAGAAAAAAAAAAACCCACAGGCCAGTAGGCCACAGCCCCCGCGCAGCAACAGCCGCCATTTCTCCTTAATTACCTTCCTTTTCGCGCCCATTATTAACCTTAATCTAATTACTAATATGTTTCCTTAATTAAATGCCCCCGCCACTACCCCTCACTCCTCGCCCTGTCCTATACGAAATATCAACGGACGTCCAAATGCCTCTTGGAAGGGCCTTCCAAAAAAGTATTTGCAAATAGACCACGCTTTTTTTTTTTAAAATGTTTATATTAGAAAATTTTCGTGGGAAAAAGAGTATTGTTAGGTTCAATGAAACCATGAATTATGGCTACAAACTTTATTTATAATATTGTTACATTAATTAATATTCTTGAATACTGTTTAAATTTCAATATGATCAAACACCTACCAGTCTACTATGGTTATAAGTACAATATCAGTTTTAGTTCATCAATTAAAATCATTGTGTAAATAGATTCTTCAATTGTTATCAAAATGATTGATTTTGTTATTACACAAGTGTAGTTATTCGAGGGCAATCTCAGTCAAGTTGGTCGAGCAGTTAACTTGATAACCACAATGTTCTAAATTCAGTTCCACGCGAGAATTATTTATTAGCCTTTCTCCATGTCATCTTTTGCCCGTTAATGTACATATGGACAACTCAGTTGATTACATTGATGAAGTTTGAAAATAATGACCTGAAATCGAGTCTTACCAGCGAAAGTCTGAGAGTAACCTCCCAGTGTTTAATTTGAATTTTAGTTAATACCAAACATGACTTTCAATTATTAGAATAAGGATTAGAAGTGTTTTAATAGTTTTGGGGGCGTTTGTATAATTTCCCGAAAACTGTGGGACTCTATTGAAGAAAGGGAACCTGGGCATAAAAAAGGGAAGCGACAAGGGAAGTTGAAGGAGGAACTGAGGATGTTTTGTGTAAATACTTGCAAATGAAGAGCTACTTAGGATAATAATGATCCTTAATAGGTGCTAAGGTGGGGTAATTAGATTAGGAGGGGATTATAAATAGCCTTAGATCATCATACGTTTAATGGCCGTCGAGTTCTGTTTTGCTTTATTTCTTCCGGCGCTTATATGAAATGAAAAGAGAGAAAATCATGGCATGAGATTTCTCAGTTCTCGATAGGATTTCCAGGCTTTTCTGTTCTTCTATCTTCAACTACACGTTAATTTCCCGTCATTTCTTGAAAAAGCTGCGATCTTTCTCTCCCCCCCTGCGCTATATAAACCCTTCAGCAGTCCCCGCTTTTAATCACTCTCTGTTCTTCTCTGCTCTAACCCACCATATCTTCCAGAGTATATATATATATTCTTGGCAGATCAAAATTTGGGGAGGAGATGGTGGCGGCGGCGGCGGCGGCGGTGGTGGTGAGAGATTATGACCCCAAGAACGACTGTAGGGCGGTGGAGGAGGTGGAGAGAATATGCGAAGTGGGCCCCGGCGGCAAACTCTCCATATTCACTGACCTCTTGGGTGACCCAATTTGCAGAGTTCGAAACTCACCCGCTTATCAAATGCTTGTAAGTTGTAAGCAAAGCTAAGGTGTAAACTTGTTGATTGTCGGGCTTGCTCTGTTTCGATACTAATTATTTTATTGTATTTAAGGAAATGATCAAGTTGCCGAGGTTGTATTGAAAAAATCAGGAGACGAATGGCGGGAGATAGACGGGATGAACAGAAGATACATAAAGACTGNAAATGAGAGTATTAAACTTTGTGAAGTATTTACAATCTTATAATCAATGTCTATAGTGAGACAACACACTTATTATTCAAATACACAGCCTTCAATAAAGCTCTGTATTCTTCCGTCTTTAATACATATATGACAAGTTGCAAGTTGTCTATCATCGCTTTATACTTAAATGAGAGTATTAGACTTTGTGAAGTATTTTTACAATCGTATAATCAATGCCTATAGTGAGACTTTACACATATTATTCAAATACACGGCCTTCAATAAAGTTCTGTTTTATTCCGTCTTTAATACATATATGACAAGATGCAAGTTGTCTATCATCGCTTTATGCTTAAATCTGAGAGTATTAAACTTTGTGAAGTATTTTCAATCGTATAACAATGTCTGAGACTCTACACTTATTATTCAAATACACGGCCTTCAATAAGGTTCTGTTTTCTTCCGTCTTTAATACATATATGACAAGTTGCAAGTTGTCTATTATCGCTTTATACTTAAATGAGAGTATTACACTTTGTGAAGTAATTACAATTGTAATAGCTTAGCTTAACTTCATATTATAAAATATAGAGTAAATTGTCATTTTGGTCTACTGACTATAGGGGTCCTGTTAATTATAATCTACGACTTTAAAAGGTGTTAATTGAATACCTTGACTATTCTATTTTTATCAATTTTGGTCACCCAGGCCAAATTGGTGGCCAAATTTTGCCGGAAAAACTTAACTAGCCAATTAATGCTTAATCTGAAGGGTAATTCGTATTTTTAATTGTGTCTGATTTAACCAAAGCCAGACCCGGTTAGGCGAAATTTGGCTGCCAATTTGGCCCAATTGACCAAAATTGATAAAAATTGAATAGTCAAGGTATTCAATTAACACTTTTGAAAGTCATGGATTGCAATTAATAGGACTCCTATAGTTAGTGGACCAAAATGACAATTTACTCTAAAATATATTTAACAAATACCAAATATGACCGCCGAATATTAGAAATCATAATACGTAAAAGATATTAGAAATCATAATACCCCAAAAATCATCATTGTTTATTTGTTTAGGTACGATTTCTAAATGGATGGTGTCTTCTCAAAAGTGCTCTTCTTTTAAAGTACAATTTGCTTCTCTAGTCAACCATAGCATGAATGAGATGCACATCTTTAGTTGACTAAAATTTCACAGCAGCAATCGCATAACAAATACACATTATAATTGCGAATGATAATCGCGGCTATACAACAAACCTCACTCATGTATAATAGCTCATAAATTACACTAAAAATAACCTTGTGAGACGAACTTGATCAAAAAAGATAGACAAAAATTAAAATTATGGCCTTTTTATATGAGAATTATGCACTACTTATTCAATAACCTCTTTTCGAGTTACGACATATACTCTTAAATTCACACGATGCAGCTAGTATAATATAATCCATACCAAAACTACTCTTATTCACTGTATATATGAGGTTGACCCATTAGCTTGACATGAAAATAATATTTCTCTTTCTAGTTCGTGATCACAGGGGATTACATGTATCCACACTAAAATCATGTGAATTGTGAAGGTAAAGCTATGGTGGTAGATTGGTTGAGAGGGAAAATAAGTGTGAATAGAAATATTTGCACAATTATACATAATAAAAAAAAAACTATCGAGTAGACAATATATCATAGTTTTAAAATATATAATTTTTTTCTCTTTATTTAAGTTGTACCATCTACTGTAAGTATTTGTGTAATTAACCATATAATTAAACGTATAGTATCATATATGATTGTATATTGTACACAAGATACTGGTGTTGATTGACATTGTAAAAAAATTATATTTATTAAACAAATAAGAAGTCCATAATTTGAATTGACAATTGTTAGAAATTCTGTCTGGTTGATCAACAGGCCACTAATAATATGTTAATTAAAGCAAACAAAAGCACACATAGACTGATCATGTGCCATATATATCCCATGAAACACTAAGGACACTTTTTGGCTTAATGAAGAGGAACACAAGTCTTGTCCCAGAATTTTAGGTTAAAAAGACAACGTGTTAGGCATTTTTTGACCTTGCCTAACTAAGCCTAGATAAATAGTTACCATAATTAATATTAAACTAAGCTAAATCTCGAGCTCTGCATCTATCCCCTATTTCTTTGGTTTAATTTATGTAAGATTTTTAACTTTATGCTCTTACCAATATTGACCTACCCACCATTCCACCAATGGATGTCATAAAGATCATTGTGTACATGATATTGTTTATTTTTGGGTGACGAAGAAAATTCGTAATTATTATTTAAAAATATACACTAAATAAATTTAATTCTTGTGTAATAGTCTACAATGAAGATCTTATACAACAATTGTCTGACTTATTATAGGTGTCTACAATTCAATGAGGTGCAAACTCTGAGGGAAAAAAAATAATACAACAGACTTCACCAAGAAGGTGTTGGAAAGAACGTAACTAAACTCGTAACATTCTAGTAGAAGAATTATGTTTCAATCACTCAGAGTATTCTGTCAGAGCTACTTCACGTAATATGGTTTTTTTAGAATAAGTGAAGTTGGGGAGAAAGTAACATTGATTTCATTAATCAAATAGGTTGGAATGTTGACTGAACTTAACTCTCCAAAAGAATACACTTTTTATTGAATTGAAAGAATTTTTTCTTTCACCTTTAGACAACTTTGGAGGGATTATGGAGAAAAAACATTTTACTACGACCCACAATTGACTATTCCACTGTCACCATCGGTCCATCAAGTCAATTTACTTCAAATATTTTGTACAAGATTTGTTGGTATGCTTTAATTAATTTCATCGCAAACAAATGATTACAAGAAAATAAATCAACGATTCAGTTTAAGTTGTTGAAAAGATCAATAGACAACTCTCATTACATCTAGACTGATATTACAAGATTTATTATATAGGATAATAATCAAGTGTTACACGCCGAACAAATTTAAAGTTTAGTTACTATCAAAATTGTATATGAGAATTCTTGAAACCCTTGCATGTTGTGGACTTGCGGTATGTTTGGTTAAGTGGAATTGGGATTCTTTGGAGTTCTGATTCATTCAAATTTCATCTTTGGGTGGTAGGGTAACACCGATTTTTTTTTTCATGGCTCAGAAATAAAAGATAAACATATTGATAATATTACCCTTACATATATCTTTATTATATATGTGATTTGAACTATTGACTATTTTCAATAATTTCTTTCTATCGATCAAATAATAAAATATTTAAAATAAACCTATATTCATTTCCAAACAATTTAAATTTCGTTCCTTGTAGATTCAATTTCGTGACCCAAATAAGCCATTGTTGGTTGCTCCATTTTTCTAGCACTCGGTACTAATTACAAAATTATTTTATTTTATTTTTATTTTATTTTATTTTTGTATCGAAACTATAAACAAATTTCAAACTCAAAATTAAACTTTTTGTTTGGTTATCCAACTAAAAATTTAAATTACTAATCAATCAACATATTTATTATCTTAATATTATATATTTTATGCTCAACCAACAAATATAAATTAAACATTTTAACCCCTTATATTGCTCCTTTTATAAAGTTTAAACTAAAAAATATACCCATTAGAAAATTAATTTGTCCTACATTTATTTTTCTAATGAAAAGAGAACTTAGAATCACTATCAAATGGTGTACACTGGGTAAACGACCCAACTCATGTGTAATAGCCCGTACTAAAATGACCCAGTGCAACAGGATCGTCCGAGAATTTGTTGGCCAAAATCAAACTCGTGACCTTTCGGTATGAAAATCATACTCTACCATTTCAACCACCTTTTTTTTTTTTTTTTTTTTTCAATAATTCATCCTACTTGAACCACATATAGTAGGTCGTTTGATACTATATGAAGTGATTTTCCCAAGCCAAGGTGCACTATGACTACCCATATCGTTATTAATCCTATTCGTGCTGGGTTTTAAAGTAGATATGTTCACAAAGCTCGGACCAGATAACTCTATTTAAATTGAAAAAAAAAAAAAAAAAAACAACATTTCATCTACACCTATATGTAGTGTTGTTGAAAAACAAAAATGTGAAAATAATTGATATGGTGGGCTGGTGGCATTCATGAAGGTACTTTAAGTTGTGACATGGATTAATTTAGTGGTCACTTTCAACACATCTGATCATGTTCTAATGAGAATATCAAACCTAAATTTCTAGTGGGGGATGAGAGTAGACTAATGATCCATCTTATCATTATTTTATAGATTAAGAATATAGGATCTGTACGTGGCATGCCACGTTGCAATACAACATGGATCACTTTATGGGCAATTGCATGCTTCATACATTGTGGGATAATATCAACTTTTTAATTCTACTTATTTTCTTTTAATTCTTTTAGATTTGTTTAATATAAATTTAAATATATAAATTTTATCTACCGATATTAAATTAAATAATAAATATTTTAATTTTAAATAATATGAATAAACCTTTATTAGGAATTGAATGAACCAAATAACATTCATGTGATTTAGTAGATATTCAAGTACTTTATATAAATATAAGTGCATTAAAATTGAGTATTATCTATATTTATGCAAAGAAAAATAACTTGTGGTCTTATAAATTACAAAAGTATTTTCCTTTTTTTAAATTGAGACAAGCAAATTAATATTATTATTATTGAAAATATTACCAGATACTCCAAGTTCAGCCCCAGAGGGAACGCCATATTAGCTTTATTGATTTGAGCCGGTCAACTATGGGTAACTTAGACTAGTTTACCTCTTTGTGATATTTTACCGACTAGGATCACAAGGTGGCCTGGGATTTACCTAGTACACATCCTTAAATAGTGACTATGTGTTTATATCATCACTAAAAAAAAATACCAGATATAACGAATAAGCCTGATAGGGAATATACCCTGGGATTACCGCTATACCATATGTATTTTTGGCGTTTATACGATATCGGGTACGAGTCTAGGGGCCTATATAAAGGGCCCCAACCCTTCTAGTCAGGGGCTTTTTTTTGGATCCCTCCTCCTCTCTCTAGAAACCTAAAGGCTAAGCTCTCCCTTCTCTCTACGTTATTCCTCAATGAACAATCAATAAAGGAGATGGTTTGAGGGTCAATTACGCATTCATATTAGTACTTTTACATACATTGCTATACACAAGAATACATAAAGGAATAATCACTATCAAAGCCCAATATAAATACAGACAAACTCATCATATTAAAAAAAAAAATGATACCTAGTAGCACATAAATTTACTACTGTTACAATTACAAAAATATCATTATATATTTTTTAATTAATTGTTAGTATTTGATAAACTATCTTAAATAAACAAATAAGATTAAATAAGAAACTATGCTAAGATATGAGGTAAACTATTGTACAATTTTTAATATACTAAAACTACATTATTTTTGTACTGAATGTACATAATTTAATAGTATATAAAATAATGTGCTTTCAGTACTCAAATAATGTACTTTATGTATACAAATAATATACTTTTAGTATATTAAAAATGTGTCCACACAGTTGTGTGTAGTACTGACAAAATGGGCCAAAGCTCGCGGACTGACCCGCACCCATCAAACGGTAAAATGGATTAGGACTGCAAAAAAGATAGACCACGAAAGAGTAGACCTAACAAGCCTAACCCACTAAGATCTGCAACCCGCATGAGCTTACCCACGCAGGCCGCGGGCGGCCAGCCCGTGGGCTAGGGCCTATTTAAAAAAAAAAAATTATATACATAATCTCTTTAAATTACTTGGCAGTAGTCCAGTACCGTGAGCCCAGTATTCCAGTAGCCCTAATTTTTAAAGAGTAAAAGTAATCGCTATAAATCTAAACTCTAAAGTCGTCTCCATCTCTCGAACCTGACCACGTCCTCGCCTCCGACCACGCTCTGCCGCCTCTGCTCACAAGCCCACCACCGCACCACGCTCTCGCCTCCACTGCTCCAGTCCGAGTCTGACCACGTCCACGCTCTCGCCTAGCCCGCGAGCCTGGTAGGCCGGCCTGCAAAAACCCGCAAAAAATTAGGCCTGAATTGGGACGGGTTGGTCCACTTTGCCAGTACTAATTATATGGACCATGTTCCATCTTATAATGCTCGAAGATATGATTGGGTCTCCCATGTTTTAGTTCATGGGCCTCATTCGTAGTCCTATTGAGAAATTGTGACCCGAGTCGCTCAGTGCTGTATTATTTAATTGGGCCAGATTAATAAAATCGTGACCCGATTTCTATAGGTTTGTGGTTATTCGATTGTACCGTTTAAAGAGCGCCGGAAATCCGAACCGACTTTATCTCCGGTGCGGCTTTCAGAGCCGATAACTTCTTCTCCGGGAGGCAGATTTTCTGGGCGAAAATTTACTCAGAGGGTAATTGTTTGAAGATTAAACTCCCAACAGAGATGGATCCTAGATACGCAGGAGAAACGCAAAAGTAATTGTCGAATTTGAAGGGATTATTGTTTACTGTTTATCTCTCAGTGCATTTGCTTTACTTTCGATTTCTCACGGTTAGGGTTATCTTTGATGTCTGATCTTCTGATGATGATATTCTGTGGTGTGGTGCAGACATTTAGAGAAGGAATACGAGCTCCTTATGGAAGTCTATAATTCGATGTCTCACGAATTGCATACGCTTCAGGTTTTGCTCAAAATCTTTTAGTTATCTTGTGATTCCATTTTTGTAACACTGTTTTATCTTCTCTGTAATTTTCAGTAAGTAATCTTGTTAATCTATGCAGTTAGTTTATTTCCTAATCACATTTTGATTATTGACTTCATTGCTAAGAGCCACCGTATGCTTGCTGATAGGATAGGGGAAGTGAAGAAATTCACTGTTTTGGGTGTATATATTCTGCTCAAATCTCAGCCAATCAGTTGTTTAGAAAAGATTGAGCATTTTAGAGGCTGTATGCACTTTGTGTTCTTTGTTCTGGTTCTATGCAAAGCTTGTAATGCTTAAAATTGTTTATTTTGGACTCTTTGAATCTACCCTTTGATGGTGTCTTAAGATTTTGCTTGAGAAGAACTTGGTTTTTAGCTACAAGAACCTTTTTAGAGAAGGTAGATGGTAATATTATGGTCATTTTGTGATTGAACTAATTCGGGTTTGGTGTAAAATGTTTTAAATGAGATTAGCCAGCCTAATGTCATGTATCCTTGCAAGTCTAGATGTTTGATTCCCTCTTGAAATTGATTATCCTACCTAACATTTTCTTCTAGATAGATAATATAAATGCTTCTCAATGGGGGGTTTGGTCTTGCTTACAACGTATATTGACTAAGGTTGAGTACTTGAATTAAACAAATGGATTTCCTAAATCAAGGAATAAATGCCAGCAACAATGTTTTGGATGGTTTTTTGCATTTTCTTTGAGCCTTTCTGATATGGTGTAACCAGAGTAATAACGCTGTCATTTGCATGATATTTGCATTCATAAGTTGCCTTTGGTCTTCTTCAATATCTATGTAATTATCTTCATTTGCATGATATTTTTAGGTTGAGGAAGAAATGCTGATGCGCAAGTTCTATGAACTCATGACTGCTCGTGGTCAAACTGAAAGCGTATGTTCAGAGCTCTTAGCGCTATTTTTTTTCTTCCCCTTTGAAGTTTCAAGTTGTCATTCTGCCTAAGAGTTGTCTGATCTATATTCACCTATAATTGGTAATACTATGAACATTGATGGAAGTTGTTTTGTAGACCCTTTTTCGGATAAGCCAACAAAATCATTATTTTGGATCGGGTTGAACAAACTTAGCAACTGTATATCATCAAACATAATATATGCCTCACTACCAGTATGACCACACTAAAAAGCACTGTCAATGCCTTAGGTTACCAACTCAAACCTATTCATTTTCTTTTTCTGGTAGTGCACAACTCTATTATATGATATTCAAACTTTCATTTTGCACTTAGCAAAATGGACCAATCCCCTCAATTTTTTTTAATTTTTTTTAATTTTTTTTTTTTATAACTTTCTCCAAAGAATTGCTTGTTTTCTGCTATTTCTGATAATTGCATGACTTATTAGATTAAACTAGCAACTTATAATATGAAATTTTTGTTGAATAGTATGAATACCAATCCTGCATCATGATTGATTATACTTTCACATATGGCATACCTTTGGTTCGACTTTTATACATTCTAATGGTCCCTCGGCTTTATTTCTATAGAAAGCAGCAGATAATGATGGCATGAATAACCAACAAGAGGGTGCTGAAAGAGCTTTAGTCAGTGACTCTGTGAGGAGTGATGAGCAGTAATGCTGCAATGGTGCATTTGATACATCTTTTCATTTTGGATCTGTAAATTTTGTAGTCTATCAACATTGCATATTGAGATTTGCTGTTATGGAGGTAATTCTTTATTCTTGTGTTTTTCAAATAGAGTTAATACCCATTTTGGTCCCTCGACTATAGCGTAATACTTGATTTTGTCCCATAGAATTAAAAGTACCCAATTTAGTCATCTAACTTGTAAAATTATGCTCAATTTGGTCCTCCGTTACGATTTCCATCCACCAGCTGTTATATAGAGGGGTAAAATCGTCATTTTCAATAGTCGAGGGACCAAAATGGGTACTTATTATTATTATTATTGTTATTATTATTATTATTATTATTATTATTGGGACTATATCTCTTATTTTAGTTTTGTATATCAACATTAGGGGTGTGTAATCTATTAATCAAACCATTATAAACGAAGTTTTTAAAACTATAACCGTTAATCGAGCCGACTTGAAATTGTTTTCGATTAATCGGTTGGTTAACAGATTAACCGAATTTTTTAAAGCAACAATTCTAAATCCTAAAAATAATACCTATTATAATAAATCTAATTAAAATAATACATATAATAAATCCATAACAAAATATAGAAAAACAATATCATAAAAGTTCACTTAAAAATAGTTAACCAACAAATTCGAACCCAATTAACTGTTAATCTAAATTTTAAAAAATCTTTAACCATTAACCGAACCGAAAAAGTTTAGTTAAAAATAGTTAACCGACAATTTCGAACCCAATTAATCGTTAATTGAAATTTTAAAAAACCTTTAACCATTAACCAAACCATTGAATCAAAATTTTAAAAAGTTTAGTTAAAATTTTAAAAAACCTTTAACCATTAACCGAACCGAAAGGTTAACCATTGTTTAACTGAACTTTTTCGGTTGGGTTAATGGCTAAATGTTTTTTTTTTTTTTAAATTTCGGTTAACAGTTAATTGGGTTTGAATTTGGGTTCGGTTAATGGTTCAAGATTTTCTAAAAATTCAATTAATGATTAATTGGGTTTGAAAGTGTCGATTAACCGTTTTTAACAGAACTTTTTCAGTTCAGTTAATCGTCAAAGGTTTTTTAAAATTTCGATTAACGGTTAATTGCGTTCAAAATTGTCGGTCAACCGAAATTTTAAACATGTATATAACTAAATAAATAAATATATAATCTAATATGTAAAATATCTATAAATTTGTAATGTATTTATGATATTATTTTTGTATATTTTCTTATGGATTTATTACTATATGTATTATTTTAATTGAATTTATTATTATAGATATTATTTTTAGGATTTAGAACTTTAGCTTTAAAAAGTTCGGTTAATAGACCAATTAATCCCAAAAAAAATTAATTTTGTTCGGTTAATGGTTAAAGTTTTAAAAGCTTTGGTTAAAACGGTTCGGTTAATAGATTACACACCCCTAGTGTTGATATATAAAACTAAAATAAGAGACATTGTCCCAATATTAAATATAATAATAATAATAATAATAATAATAATAATAATAATAATAATAATAATAATAATAAATACTCATTTTGGTCCCTCAACTATTAAGTACCCATTTTGGTCTCTCGACTATTGAAAATGACGATTTTGCCCCCATTTTTAACGGCTGATGGATGGAAATTGTAACGGAGGACCAAATTGAGTATATTTCACAAGTTAGAGGACTAAATTGGGTACTTTTAATTCTATAAGACAAAATCAAGTATTACGCTATATTCAAGGGACCAAAATTGATATTAACTCTTTCAAATAACCATCCTTTTAAATTCGTGGCTCTGTCCTTAGTACCTTCAACTCTTATTTCCACTATTGTCCTCATTGTACCTCCAAGTCTCCAACAACTTCAAAAAACCCCAAAAATGTATATGATTCTAGGCAGTTCATTTGAAGTAGGAGAAAAAATAAAAAAGCAATAGCAGGGTTAGGAATTTTGGGCAGCTTTGTAGGAAAACCAAACTTTGAAAATCTTCCTGCTTTTGGTTGAAGTAGGAATTTTAAATGTTGATTAGATGACACCCTCCTCATCATTATTATTATTATTATTTTTAAACATTCTACTTTTTATTTAAAATATATATATATATAACTATTCTGAATGTTAGAGTAATCTTTCACGTCCCGTAAATTAAAATAACTAAATTCTACAAAATTATTTTTGTTTTTGGTAATAAAGATAATTTTCATAATACTCTGTAGTTGTTTAGCCTCTAAAGTCTAAAGCAGGTGCCAACTGCCAAGGATGCCACAGTAATTTTCACACATAATCACAGTCATTAGCTTTCAATAATGATACTATAATGATGAGGAGGGT